>BQNB010045349.1:0-44330 GCA_026074375.1 Tanacetum coccineum
ACATTCCCCACGTTCTCCTGAACATTCTCATTAACCACATTACCATTCTGATTCCCAACATTTCCTCAGTTACTAACCTGAACTAGCATGGCGGGTAAGAGGTTCTGCAATTGTTGGGCAATGATCGTCGAGAAGTCGGGTAAACCCCCATTGGCTCCTTCTACATTCTCATTGACACCCTCTACACCCCCATTAGCTCCCAAACCCTGGTCATTTCCTTGACCATTCAAATCCTCAACATGCTCATCATTACCTTCCCTAGGTCTTCTACCCCTTCTACCTCTACCAACCTGTTCATACATTCCCCCTCCTAATGATTCGGCAGCAGGCCAGCACTTTGGGTCCTCATCCTTGGCGAGATTATCTATACGTGGGAGAACATAGGCAACATTAGGAAAGTGGGAAGACTTGCACATATAAATAGAATATCTTACTATATATAACCAGATATACACGTAACTCCACCCTACGGTGTCAACATCGATTTGTATGAACAACATTATCAAGTATTAGTGAGTTGTGATACGCTTATAACTACATTGGCCATCGTACTTATATTCACATCCTTTCCTATTCATATCCAATATTGAGCCCACCTTTTTTAATGACTGACATAACTAAGTTACCAAAACGCGAACACACAAAGGCATACAGAAGCTAGACGACGGATCTTAGGTTATAGTCTAGGCCAAACCACCTAGTTCTCTATAACCTTGGCTCTGATTACCAATCTGTCACACCCTGACAATGGCGGAAACTCAGGAATGCAACATAATGATCAATTATAACACAAGATACAAAATAGAGAAAACTACAATGCATAAACTCCAAGTGCTATGAAAACCATCAACCTCGAACAAACTCGAGTGATGTCCCAAATTTCAACTAAAAATCCACAATCACTTACAATTATTCCAATGCCCTCACAGGGGACCATAATCCAAACTTAATCCAAAACATCCAAAACCTAGAATTAAAATAACAAACAAGCAAGACTTCAAACGAAATTCCACTTGGGATACTTCTAAGTCTGCTATCAATCACCCAACTAATCTTCTTTCACAACGACATTTCAAAGAAGAAATACCACATTAGGGATACTTCTAAGTCTGCTACAATCACCCAACTAATCTTACTATTTCAACTTCGACCATAGAAACTCATACTCGAAAACGTTCAACAATAAAGATTGTGAGAGGACTAACTCGTAAGTTTTTGACGCTTAAAAACCCAAAAGCTGGTGCCAATATTTCAACAATGAGAGTATGTGCATAATACTGTGCTACTTATGCACGTAATAGTTTAAATTCTATTATTGTATAAAATACTTGATATTACAAAAAATGAAAAACTACTGTTAAGTTTTAGGCGTCTTGTAGTTAATGCTGGTGTATGGCAGTGTGGTGCCAATAATGCAAGACAGCATTGCAAGTAAATAGGCATTGGGTATTAGGATAGGTTTTGGAAGCAATGCAGTATAATACATCAACCACCATAAATGCACATCATCTAACAACTCTATACCACACTGCTCCAAACATTAAGACGCAAGTACTACAGAAGTCAATTTTTGGCCGGGATAGTTTTATATTTCGTATGTAGAGTTGATGATAAGGTTGTGCAAGATCGCGAACCCCATTTAGAATCGTTTTTGTGACTTTGTAATATATGAGATTGTAAGATCGGTCGAGATCGTAAGATAGCCTAACCCAATTTGTAAGGTATATTTGATATAACAAATGATCAAAGCGAGCTTTTAGACTGTTTTTCATTTATTACCACAATCATAAAGACATAAAATCACTATAATATAGGTTCCTTTGTAAAATATGGTTAAAAATTCAACTATCTTGAACCATCACCAAAGTAAAAGCTTAAAAAATAATTTTTTTTGGATTTATTTTGATTTCAGTAGCTTTACTATTTCCATAGCTAGACTTACAATTTCTCACTTCGCACATACACATCTATTGCGAGACTTGAGGAGAACTTTAATGAATAGTTTAGTTCAGCGATACCTGCAGTCAGACTCCAAATATAATAGTAACACCTTCTCTAACAATATCTCAAAAACTAACGAGGTCTATTAATTAGGACGAAACTAGACCATTGGAGCTTCTATGAGATATACCGACCGAAATCAAATGCAACGACTTCATAAACGCCACAATTATGCGCATACACATAATAATTAACACTATCCCATATAGGTATACACGTCACTATAGAGATCACGATAGTTATGAACCATGGAGCGAAACGTCATAAAAGCGGACACAACTTTATTATCTAAATTTACGTAAACACACATTTTCTGCTAGTTTCTCACTCGGCCTGACACAAGCAAGTGAACTAAAGACTCAAAAGTATTACGAAAAACTAAAAACATAGTAAGACAACAGGATGCAACGTTCTAGGCATTTCACATCCTGTGACACGATCTTCACGAAGTTACTAACATGTAGATCCATAAACGTCGATGGCGATTACCATACGACTCATTCACCCCCAGACGAGGCGATACAATCGAGCTGATCTTCATCATCGATCTTAGACTAGTCAAAGTCCTCTCATAAGAATTCACAACTCTACTCAAAATCTCACAGTTTACACGCGACGTCTAGACAATCCGCGCCACACCACCCCGCAACCGTCCGCTCCAACCCCTCCACGTCCATGAAATGTGCGCTTTGGCATATTAACGACTCATCATACCTAGAAATAGCATGCGACTGTATACAACTCATCTCAACTTATGTGAGTTTGCTGCTAAATCCTCATATCATAGTATCCTACGAACCATACAGTGTTATAAGACAGATAGAATCATAAGTCAATATCACATAACCATTACTTCCACTAAACTCCATTCTTTAGTCACGATATTCTTTCGTGATGTTTCATCGGTCTTACAAAAAACAAAGCATTTGTCTCACCTATGGTATAAGATTTGAGCGGTTTGAGAATAAATCGTTTGCTTTCTCTGTTCACGACTGCAGGATTTCAAGGTGTGACCAGGATAACAATCACGATTATAGAGGAGCTCGATACACTCACAGATGACTAACGATCAAGATAGTTTGTGATCTATTATGCAGGAGGAGATATACTATATATAGTAGATGTGATTAGGCCTCTGGACCATTTACTTAGAATCTTGCGGTAAATACATTGTAATTTATAAGAGAGATTGACATTTAGGGTTTCGTAGCAACCCATAATGCGATCTTCCATAAAAGGCGTCAGTAATAGGATGACGTCCCTCTAGTGGTTGAGTACATCTCACAATAAGAGAGAGTGAGTACAATATGACATATGGCATGACCATCATTTTCTACATTGAGACAACGTTCTCTTATATCTGCTCTTCATTACGGTGCCGTATTCGCTCACAGCGGCGTTAGAGCACGGTTTGCATACAGCTACATCTCATAAGTCATTACTATTCGTATGTATTGACACGTGTTGTATCTGTTTGCACTGGACACATCACTAAATGCGCGGATTATAACGATCCCCAGTCATGAGCACGACTGCATGGGCGTGTTATGCTACGCTTGACCTAGTTGATGCTGTAGCATTAGACAGAATCGGTTCCTTATGAAAGAAAATTCTTCTCTTGTGTCTGTATGACTCCATGTATGCATTGGTGGGCATTGTCTTATATGCTCTATTAAGCGTGCATGAGAAGCTTATAGCTGTGACATGTTTGAAGATAATACATAACTACATACGCCTAATCAAGATCTCCCATAATACATTCTAAGTATAATATTTGACACTTTCTAGGAACTATTGTATGAATAAGGATCATAACATCATATTTGAGTTTGCGAGACAATAGTTCATGCATGTATTAGTATATGATTTTAGAATCCCCTGATGCAGTATCACTATTTTTTCACGCAAAAGACACAAAGAGGATGCATCAGATAGACACTGCGTGCGTTGGGCTTTGGACTCAGCGTGAATATGATTTGCTCAATCGTAGACTTACTGCTACAATGTTTCGCGAGCGCCTATGCAGGCAGGGTTGTACTGCCATTTTATGATGACGCTTGGATGTCAGTCTAGATCGATAAGGAAATATCCATGCATGAATTAATTGCAACGGCATGAGTATTCGTATCTTGCGGCGATACTGTGAATACTCCGTCCTAGGCTTCGCTAACATTATAATTGTGTGTGAGGCCGAACTGAGTGAAAATAGTGTCCTATCTCTCTCTCATTACAAAGACTCTTCTCATTTAAAGATATGAGCATTTGAGTCCTCTGTAATGGCTGTTGTCAGGTTTGTCTCAAGATATACTCGTTTTTGTGCTTATTGTTTCTGTCAATCATCTATCTATCGTATAATCTAATTGTTTCGCGTGTGTTGTTAATGCAGTTTTGAGTCATAAATTGGTGAGTTTCTGATCCAAATCAATTGCTTGGTCAACATCATGTCTAGTTGGATCCTACACTCACTTATATATTCTCAGAGTTTCTAAAATAAAGGGCTAGTCTGTTCTCTTAGCTCCTTACATAGATTCAACACAGAGGTTTTCACAATCACCTTTACAACTTGACATGCTACTGTCCATTTATACTTTCAGACGTGAACAGCTTTATTGTTCTCTTTTGTTTGCAAGAGTTTACATAACTACGAATGCTTTTTTACGTCACAAAATACACTCTCCAGTTACTTTAATTCCTTGTTAATCTTTTTGAGGCTTTGTTCAAGAACATCAATCTCTTCTAGTCGTACAGCATCATATATAAGTTGAGCTTATGGTAGTGTAAGGTGGGGAAATTGTTCACGTGTGACGGTTTTGCAACACCGAAGTTTCTCATACAATACTTCTAGGCAGAGCTTACCTAATCGTTGTAGAGTAGTAGTCCAAGGACAAGCACTCGGAGGGATTCACGATGGCAATGGGGGGATGAGAGCGATATATATAATCAGTGAGGTAGGTTTTATATAAAAAATGTCACTCAACGTCTAATCTAATGGTTGAAGGAAGATTATTTATGTGTTTTTATATTTTATGAAAGCAAGTAAATCCAATGTTTAAGAGATGGGGGTTTTTAACTAAATTAAACTACTCCTAATTATGCAAGAAATAAAACAAACTAGCAAACAATTATACAAGAAGCGTATTTACATAGGGTGCACTACTTCTTGCTAGCTATACAATTCTACCTACCTCATTATCACGCCCTTGTTAATGTAATGTGAAGTATTCCTAAAATTCAACAGTGAGTTGGTCAGAAACACACTCGACGTGATAACCTAGAAGGGCGCTACCTGTCAGAAGCTCTCACCTTCCAATAGTAAACCACACGCTTTAAATACTTATTTTAATTATCTTACCAAACGTAAGGTTTACTTAATTAGATCACGTTTCACTACACGTCTATGCGAAGGTACGGATATCTTTAGTTTTCTAATGCCTAACTTGCACACCACTAACAAGAGACACTATCTCATACCCCGCTAAAGCGGAAACACGAGATGTAACAGCACAAGGCACAAGCATAAGATAATAGAACAATACCATAATAAGTTTAGGATAAAATACAAACATTACATCACTTGTTTTTGGCCGAAATCGACAAATATAGCACAAGTATTTTCCAACATTAGCAAATAAAGCATAAGTTTAATTAAACGGAAATTATTGTCTTGATGAAATATCAGTGATAAAGATGACACAATTCATATACAATCAATCTAGAAATATACAGCTCTCATATAACTTAGTAATGTAATACGGATCAATATTGGTCTTGATGAAATTATCAGGGGGAGGGAGGGTCACGGAAATGGGGGGGACGACATGAATGATACAATATCTGAAATGACTTAGTTATGCAAATGCCTCAAGCAAACAACACTACTTAGCGACAGTATCACATGAAATGCATGAGAAGAACACGTTAACTATGAAAATGAGAATATGTGATGTACACAGTATTATATATAAAGTTTACACGACAAAAATGTCTAATGGAATAAAAACTAACACTGTTAAGTAAATAAGCAAAAAGTGACAGTTCATGACTACTGGATCATATCTTAAAAACTATGATTCAAGGTCATTCAGTCATATATTATACGTTGAATACTATTAGTAATATCCTCACAATCGCCTCCTTAGGTAAACTAGCAAGTCACCTCACCCCACGCCTACTATACAGACAAAGACTATCAAGCGAGCATAGGGATGTGGACACTGGTGAATACTACTCCATCTTCTTCTTCTATAATCTAATCTTCGTCTTCATTTACTCTCTTACTCTTATATTTCCACATCTACTCTAGAAATTCACAACACGCATTACAATTCTCACACTCTATCTCTCTACCTCTCTCTCTTCCACCGTATCACCTCTCGCTCACTCCTCAATATTCACACTACATTTCTCACGTCTTTCTCACCACTACTAAGATATATATATAAAATACGATTCAAGATATATATATACTATGTATACTAATACGTATGACTAACTAATTATCCATCAACAACATTATATAACCAAAAATAGTACAATATACGATAATTTTAAATATATGATAAATACTATACTACTATTATGATGTGAAAATCTGTGTGGTTGTCGTATGTGTCGAATAGTGTGAGTGGTATGTATTGAGATTGTCCAGTGAAATATAGTGTCATTCTACATTTGGTAATCTAATCGACCTCCTAGGGATGACTAATACTGCCGTGAATATGTAGTCTCGAATCTGTTATACGACGTTATACAAAGTACACGTTAATTCTCTTCTTGTCTCTTCACATGATACTCGTACACCGAAACCAGCGCGAATGAACGACTATACAACTCTTTTGTGTCCGAACACCACCATAAAGTTTTATTTTTTTATGAGACTTAATCCTTTGGTGTTTTTATATCTTAAATATACCAAAAAGGTTATACTTTACTTTTTTACGTGTATTTTGTAATATTGCTTATTGACATACTCGTTCTGGTGTCTTATTATAACGCATACATCGTTGTTCAGTAACCATGATTCTTTGCGTATCTTTACAAACTATGAACTTCCTTAGCTAATTTCTAGTTATGACACAAGAGTGAGCAAGAAACGTACGATACCATGTTCTCCACAAAACTAGCTATCCTAGTTTGTGTTGTTTTGAATCCAGTGCAATGCTTGCTCAGTATGATGACCTGATAGTGAAACTGTCCAATGAACCTGTCCAGTGACGCATATCTGCCCAATGAACCCGAGTCTAGCTGAATCTAGTCACAAGTGATACAGTCAGTTCAGAGTGGAGCGACATGTACTCAGTAATCTCTGTCCATTGGGATTTGAGGACATCCGTACAATAGCGCCCACCGCTTCTATGTTAATCAGACAGATTCACAATCCAAGGTGAACGAGAAGCACCCATTATATCATGAATTAAGACAATCTATTGCCAGCTGAACTAGAACGCAAATAGCGACTCAGGTCAAGACTCACAAGGAGCCCTCTAATTCAATCGACTAACTAGGTTCTTAGATAGCGTTTGTGGTCCAGGGCTTCTCTTTGATGCAATTTAATCGCTAATTGGGGCCTATTAGTAGTTCAATAGTGTCTTAAGGTTTTCTCTAAAATCACAGACAATACTCTTTTAATTCTAGAGCTTTAACTTCTTTTGGAAAACCGAAACTGAATAAAGCATCCAAATCTTTATACCCGTTTCACTTCAAAGATGCAAAATTTAATCATTAAATAAAAAAAACAACAACAAACAAAACCACACAACACTTTATTTTCATTGAAACAATCCTTTATATCATTTCATATAACTACAATACATCAATTCATCAATGGCTGAGAATTTTTCTCATTTGCTGGTAGCTGAATACCCATGCTAACGGCGCCCTCTCATTCTCAAGAAAACGGCTCGTCTATGATAGATTTCGGAAGTAGTCATATCTGCGAGATGACTCTGATAGCAGTTATCACAGTGTACTAATGAGAATGGTGCAATCGAATGATTACTTGATTAAATTAAAACACTGCAACTTTTTCAATTCAAATAGAGATATCTAATCGGCTCAAAGTCCAATTGACAGCACATGTATAAAACTACACTCATAGCACAGAATAAAACAAATGCAAAGAACAGAGAGATCTCTACTGCCTGAGACCTAAAAGTTACCATTGGAACAAGATGTGCTACATCAAGTCTAGCTATAACTTATCATTTTCTTCTCGTTTCTACTATATACATATACAGACGCCTCTATGTTCATCTCTCACAAGATTAGTACATAGACGACATATGAGAACAGAGTCAAGGAATTAATGAACAGAGATCACCAAATTATCTGATCCGATTTTTGACAATTTACATCTGACAGCAAGGAGAAACAATTCACTCGAGATTATTTGAGATATGCAAGTGATAAATGATATGAATATCATCAGAATGAACATTGAAAAAACACATTCAAATAAATCGCGCGAACGTTGTTCATTGCATTACCTCTTTAGCAGAAGTTGATGTTAGGTTGTTCACAGGCAGTCAAGATCTAACAACAAAAGTACTATCTTACATGGAGGTTAACTTAAACCAGTTTGTATGTACTCAAACAGCGCATGAGCAATTGATGCAATGAACGTTACAAATCAATCGACGACGACAACAGGTAATTACAACAGACTCTCAGCTTTCACATAACTGACTGTGCTAACTTATTAATCTAACAAATAACTCACCTCCATCTACCTACATCCACTTAAAGAGCATAGCACAATCCCCACTCAACCAGAATCCATTACCAATATCAACCAATGATTCATCACCTCAACAACAAAGCTATTACATCACCTCAACAAGATGCGCGAGCGAGTGCGCGCCACTCAGTTGTTCAACATACAACACTACCATAGCGTACACGTCAACCATACCTTGATTTCAGATTCGTATTGTAACTACCATCACTTCTACGACATATCTGAAGATTATAATACTCAAATAGCTGAGTCACTCAACAAAAAGCTTTGATGTTTCTCATACTGCTAGTTCAAATCACAGATTTTACGACAGACGCAAACATACAAGCAACATTATAGTCATAAATCTCATTAGAACATACAAACACACTATTCACAAGACTGAGGAGGGAAAGTTTACTAGAGATTTCGTGTACATCTCTCTCAACAACAACCGTTAACGTGGCGGTAGGCGCAGCAGGAAATAGATAATGAGATTGACTATATCTAGTAAGCTCATAGCTCCCATCTTATGTAAATAGTATTGCTCTGAAGTTTCTTGGATTAGAGACATAATAGTAACTCATAGTTCAGTGTATGGATCCAAATCTTTCGAGTATAAATACATGATACAAGAACAAATCTCTCTAAGACATATGAAATACGCAATGCTGTAGTTGACATAGACTAGAGCTATGGAATTTCATCAGTTAGCGTATCAACAGTGAATGGTAGTATACAACATCACAATAGGACCTTAGAATATCTGTAAATCATTACGTTATGTTGACGCGCATGCTAAGATTGTCTGATATTTGAATACAACGGCATATGTTTCATCCCCAGCTTTCTTGTTGAGGTGATTTAAGATTGTGTTGTTGATGTTAATGAATCTCTTGTATGATATGGATGAGGTTTCTGTATGGTAGTAAGGATGTGACTATGATCTTTATAGTTTGATATCTAGTAGTTATGGAGGTTGTAATCTTATCTATATGTCTAGACAAGTCATAGTGTTGCTATGATCTTTGAGTGATGTAGGATGGAGGTGGATTGTAAGTGTTAGCAAGTAAGGAAAGTGGATCTGGAAACCTTTGTCGCATTGTTTGAACTTCATTTGCATCATTCTCATTCTGTTTGAGATATCCATACGACTGGTTAAAGTTAACCACATGAAGATTCTTTGTTTGCTTAGCTGCTGTCACAAACCTACTCCATTCTGGCTGAAGATAATTCACAAACTTCGTATTTATTTAAATGTGTTTCATGTTCATTCTGATGATATTCATATCATTTATCAACTTAGCATATCTCAAATAATACAAGTGAATTGTTTCTCCTTTCTCAGACGTAAATCTATCAAAATCATCAGATAATTTTGATTCTCTTTCATTAATTCCTTGACTCTGTTCCATATGTCTCTAGCTATCTTGTGATGATTGACAAGAGCGTATATGTCAACTAGTAAACCGAGAAGAATGATGTTAGTAGCTTGATGTCACAACTTTTCCTTAACTTTTCCTCAGGAAGAGAGATCTTTAGTTCTTGCATTTGTTTTTTTTTCTCTGGCTGTTAGTTTCATTTGCTGGAACAATAATCTCTTTGAATTGAAAAAGACCATTTTTAATTTAATCAAGTATCATTTCACCATTCTCCTTGCCTTTAATGTAAAGTAGAATATGACTCTTCCAACTATCATAACAGCCTTTCTAGAGCTTGGTGCGTTAGTTTTCAGCACCGCAACAAGAAAATTCTAGGCCAATTGTTTGAATAGATGTATTGCTCAACGTTATCACCTCGACATCATGAGTATAACGGATTGTTTCACATGAAAATAAAGTGTTGTGTGGTTATGTACCCTGGTTGTTGTCCCCCCTTTTTTTATTTACATGACTTCCAACATTTTTGCATCTTGAAGTGACAAACGGGTTATAAAGACTTTGAAGCGCCTCCTCCTATCTGTCCGTAGGTTTTCCCCCTAGGTCTTTACCACACCCCCATGACAGTCTACCCAACCCCCGCCCTCCCTAGAAATCTCAAAACCTGTCATTGTGCTTGTGGCCCCCCTCATTTAGCGAAAACATCCTAACACTCCCCACCCCTTAACTCACCACCCCATACCCTCCCCCCCCCCCCACCCTCTGTGCCATTAACATGCCACCACAACACAGATGCGCCCTACTAACTTGTCCCCCAACGCTAGTTTGCTTGAATTAGGGCTTGTTAGTCCTGAAGATTAGCTGGCTTTTGGTTTGCTGGGCAGATTCAATTAGATATAGTCTCTCGCTTCAACTGGATGGTGAATCTCTCGCTTTCATAGGCTTTACTCGGGTCATTGTAAGGATTCACTGGACCATGTTCACTAGACAGATTCACTGAAATGTTCACTAGAAAGATTCACTAGACAGAGTTCATTGGGCCAGATTCATTGGACAGGTTCATTGGACATGATTCACTAAACAGGTTCATCTGAGCAGATTCACTTGGATTCAAAAAAACCCACAATCTAGCGATAGCCTAGTTAGAGAGAGAGAGAGAGAAGAACATTGGTTCCGTACGTTTTTTGTCTACTCTTGTGCCAACAAGATACTAGGATCACAAATTTAAGCTTGCTAAAACCAAAGTGGTTTGGTTCGCACGTTATGCGTTATAATCCAAACGAGACCAAAAGCAAATTACAAATAACACGTAAAAACGTTTAAAGTTTAAACCTTTTTGTAATTCTAAGATCTAAAACACCAAAGGAAGCATAAAAATTAAAACTTTATGGTTTTCGGACACAAAAAAGTTGATTCTGTTCCTTGTGTGGTGACTTGTGAATCAGTGCGAAGGAGACTTTTAACGAAGTGAAAAACGTGTGTTCTTTGAAGGCTTAAATGCTACAACCTAAACAACCCATAAATCATCCTAGGACGATTAATACCAAATGTAGGATATACATTTTTTTTTCATACAACATACATTTACACAAACACACACACACACACACACAATACACTTACATAGAATAAGGATATATATATGTATATATATATTTATTATATATATAAATATATATTTTATATATATATATAATATATTATCTCTACCCCCTTCTATATCTTAGAGGGGGAGAGACGTGAGAGAGAGAAAGAGGGAGAGAGAGATTCGGTGGAAGAGAGATAGAGAGATAGAGAGAGATATGGTGAGTGAATTTCCTAGAGAGAGAAAAAGAGAAGAGAGAAATGAGAAGAGATTAGATTATGAGAAAATGGAAATCACCAACCCACATCCCTCCCTTTAGCTTCTATATATAGGCGTGGGATTGCTTCCTAGTTTACCTAGGGAGGCGATGTGGGATATTACAATAGTATTCAACGTAAATAACTGACAATGACTAAACATAGAAATATGACCTAGTAACTGACACTTTTCTTATTACTAACATATAGTTTTTACCACTTGACATTTTTGTTGTAAACTTTATATATAAACCTGTGTACTCACCAACTATTTTCATAGTTAACCTGTTTTCTCATGCATTTCAGGTGATCGTCAGTAGTGTTTTCTTGAAGGCATTTGCATAAAAAGTCATTTCATATGTCATCTCTGTGTCATCTTTATCACTGATATTTCATCAAGACAATAATTTCCGTTTAATTAAACTTATGCTTTATTTGCTAATTTTGGAAAATACTTGTGCTTTATTTGTCGATGTCGGCAAAAAACAAGTGATGTAATGTTTGTATTTTATCCTAAACTTATTATGGTATTGTTCTATTATCTTATGCTTGTGCCTTGTGCTGTTACATCTCGTGTTTCCGCTTTAGCGGGGTATGAGATAGTGTCTCTTGTTAGTGGTGTGCAAGTTAGGCATTAGAAAACTAAAGATATCCGTACCTTCGCATATCTCGGACCTTTTCGCATAAACGTGTAGTGAAACTTGATCAAATTAAGTAAAACCCTCACTCGTTTTGGTATAAGATAATTAAAATAAGTAATTAAAGCGTTGTGAGTTTTCTATTGGAAGTGAGAGCTTACAGTACAGGTAGCGCCCCTTTCTCTCTCTCTCGGTTATCACGTCGAGTGTGTTTCTGACCAACTCACTGTTGAATTTTAGGAATACTTCACATTACATTAACAAGGGCGTGATAATGAGGTAGGTAGAATTGTATAGCTAGCAAGAAGTAGTGCACCCTATGTAAATACGCTTCTTGTATAATTGTTTGCTAGTTTGTTTTATTTCTTGCATAATTAGGAGTAGTTTAATTTAGTTAAAAACCCCCATCTCTTAAACATTGGATTTACTTGCTTTCATAAAATATAAAAACACATAAATAATCTTCCTTCAACCATTAGACGTTAGTGACATACTTTTTAAACCTACCTCACTATTCCCTACCAATCAATCCCCCGAGTCTTGCCTATACTACACTACAACGATTAGGTACTCTGCCTAGAAGGATTGTAAAACTTCGGTGTTGCAAACCGTCACATGAGAACAATTTCCCCACCTACACTCATAAGCTCAACATGAGCTGCGATAAATTATGATTTTGAAAAAGCCACAAAAAGATAACAAGGAAAAGTACGAGATATTTTGACAAAAAGAATGTTTTGTAAACTCTTGCAAACAAAAGAGAACAAAAGCTTTCACTCGAATAAATGACAAGACATTTCTTTGAAGGGTTAAAACCTTGTGTGAATCATGAAGGACTAAGGACGCTACCCTTTTAAAAGAAAAATAAAGGAGAATCCAACAGACATGTGCCCAACAATTTATTGGAAATCAAACTCCCAATTTATGACAAAATGCATAAAACACACGCGAAACAATTAATTATACGAAGAGACAGAACAATAAGCACAAAACGACTACTTGACAACCTGCAACACATACAGAGGAAATTCTCATATCTTAAATGAGAAAGATCTTGTAATGACAAGGAGATAGACTATTTTCATCTCAGTTCGGCCTCACACACATTAAATAGCTTAGCAAGCCTAGGACGGAACATTCTTCAAAACTACTCATTCCTTGCAATTACTTCACATGGATATTCATAATCGAAAAGACGACACGCACATCAAAGGCATAACATGCCTAGGATGGAAAATATGCTAGTCAATGACACACATATCCCTGTCCCAAGCCAAGCACGCATTACATGCTCCTTATTTCTTGGGAAAAAGTGTCTCATCAGGGATTCTAAAACATATATAACTCATCTTCAAACAAGAGTCCATCACCATATCTCCTAAACAGTCAATATACTAATGTATTAGGGAGACTTGATAGCGTATGAGATGTTTATCTAAACTAGCTAAAGCTCATACACTCTTAATAGGCCTAAGACAAGCCCACCAAAGCTAAGGAGTCATAACAGACCACATAGAAGCAACTTTCCAGGCCAAGCATCAACTAGGTCAAGCGTAGCAAACACGCCCATGCAGCGGCCAGACTGGGATCTTATCCCAAAGGCCATCGCAACAGACAACACGTGTCACTACATCATTCGACTATGAGATGGTGCTACAAACCGTCCGCTGAGCACATACGGACGTTCATGGAGCAGCTCATGAACGTTACAGAGAAAATGATGGCATGCCACATGTCATCCTTGTCTCCTCCTTTGGATGTCCACCACGTGGACCATCCACGACCCTTAGATCGCATTTATGGGTTGCACGAAACCCTAAATGCAACTCTATAAATACAATTACCATTTCCTAGAAATGGTCCAAGGCTAATCACAACTACATATTATATTCTCTCCTTCAAAATAGACACAAAACTTTCGATAGTCATCGTGAGTGTTACCTCAAACTCGTGACTCCGGTCACACCTTGAAATCCTCATCGAACATAGAAAAGCAAACGATTTATTCTCAAACCCTCAAATCATACCATAGGTAAACAAACTTAGTATTAAAATAAAAGAAAGTGAAAAAAGTAGAAATGGATAGTGATATTGTTTTTTTCTATAACACTATGATCGTAGTGATATTAGTTGAGGATAGCAGAAACTCACATAACTATGAGTTAACAGTCATGTTTTCGGTAATCGTTATATCCAAAGCTGTCAAGATCGCGAGTAAACTCGTAAGATAGTACAATCTTATGTGTTTACTAGCTAAGATCGTGTAAGATCAGCATATGATCGCATCTGGGGTGAGATCGTATGTAAGATCGTAGGATCACACGTAAACTCGTAAGATCGTCACACGATCCGAGTTCACCTGTTTCTATTTTTTTTAATTTTTTCTATCTTTTGAGTCTATCTCACTTGCTTAGGCCCAAAAACAAATGATGTTTACTAATATCTAATAAGTCAACCATTAACGTTTCATTTTTCTAAACCTGATTATAGTTTATACCTACTGGGTATTTATTTATGCTTATATGTGGGTTTATGAGCTTATTTGATTTCGGCTTATATCTCATAAGCTCCAATTTTCTAGTTTATTTTGAGATTATGGGTTTATATTAGTTTATCATATCGTAATAAACTTATATAAGTTCACAAGTCTCAAAATAAGCGAGAAAATTGAAGCTTATGAAATATAAGCCGAAATCAAAATAATCCAAAAAATTATTTTTTACTTTTACTTTGGTGTTTCAAATTTGATTTTTAACATATTTAAAAGGATATTATATGAATTTATCTTTCATGTTGTGTAAAAATGAAAACAGTTTAACTCGTTTATCATTTGTTTACAAAACATTACAAATTGGTAGGATCTTACGATCTCGATCCGATCTTACAATCTCAATATTACAAAGACAAAAACGATTCTAAATGGGGTCGCGATCTTGACAACCTTATATCAACTCTACATACGAATAAACTATCCCAACAAAAATTGACTTCTTAGTACTTGCTCTATAAGTTAGCAAATATGGTTGTTATGATGGCCACTTTTGGTGGTTGATAATAACTACATGCTTCCCACAACCTTATCTAAACCAATGCCCTCAAAGCTTCTTCAATTATTGGCACCACACGCCACCACCCAATGAACCAAACACCAAACTAACTTTTATTTTTTATTTTTTTAACAAGTATTTATATCAAAAATATAATTTAAATATTAGTGAATAGTATTATAATACTCTCATTAGTGGGTATTGCATGCGTGAGAGAAGGCTGAAGTTAGTTTTAGCGAAACTTTTCGTGTATGCTAGGCAAAAGTAATTGTTGATAGAACTGGAGATGGAGCTATAGATGGAGATGGAGATGGAGATTATGAAAAGAGATTATTATTATAAGCTACATGAATTAGCATTTGATTTCAAAAGATTATGAAAGATTATTTTTTTATAATATCTTATAAGTTCTTCTGTCAAACGAAGCTTATATTTTAATTATATATATATTTTTAAAATAATCATAATCTCTTCATAATCTTGCATGTCAAACATACCCAACGGAAAACTATACATTTTATACGAATCCAATACAGTTATGAGTTTGGTTTGTTTTTCTTTAAATTTTTATTGTTCATTCATAACAAGTTATAAATAGCGTGAGACGTGGCATGACGACATGATCAAGCCTCACGTCTCTACGGCTATGACGAAGCTGTTGCGTTTTTAATGTGTAGCTTAAAACGGCACAAAATATGAAAACTTTTGTATATTTATATCATATTAATAGTTTACAAAAAACGTTGTACATAATACATAAAGTTGGAAAACTATACTTACATTTAATATTCTTTCTTAATTTTTTTTATCAGAGTTGAGTAAAAAAACCCGTCACGCCTTATCGCGCCTTTTCATGCCTCATCTCACGTCACGCCTATAGACAACACATTGGTCTATCGTAACGTGAAGGTCACGCTTCACGTCTTAGCGACGTCTTAACACCGTCATACGCGCCTTTTAGAACACCATAACATCTCAAGCTCATCACGAATTTTTCATTGAAATTCAAAGGTGTAAAGTTCAACCAATTTTTTTTTTCATACAAGTTTTTCAAAGTAAAAAAAAAAGAAAAGTTTCATCTCAAAACGAACAATTTTATAAGACCAGCCAACAGAAGAACATATATTATCAAAAGAGAGTGATCAAATAAAAAGACAAATATTCATGAAAAGCATAAAATGATGTGAAAGAAATATAAACGTCTCAAAAATCTAGAGTTTTTTCCCATTATAGAGGATTTTGATGCATTGTAAGATTATGAAAACAATCGTTTTAATTTGAGTGTTACATTTTTAAATGAAAAAAATTGATGCACCAAATTTTCAATTTATTATATTTTGATAAACATTAAAATTTTGATAAATAAACAAAAAGGAAGTTTGATTAAAAAAACAAAATTTTAATACAAAAATATCGATTTATAAAATTTTAATGCAAACTTTCTTTTCACAATTTTTTGCATATATTAAAAGCTATACATTTTTTGAAAAACTTTGTTCATAAACTTTTTATCAACTAACGTCTCTCATTATATATATATATATATATATATATATATATATATATATATATATAGTTAGGATCAAATGAGAAGTTTTCTTAAAATAAGAAGGATAAAAAGTAACTATAACCGCATATCTGAGATGCACCAACTTAAATTAGATGCATATCTATAATCTTAGATGTATTATAACGCATCATAATGTGTTTTTTAGCTTTTAATTAGATGCATATACGTATATTAAATGCATTTTATGATTTCTCTTGTTTTTTGCTCCTCTGCATGTGCCAAAATCATGAAAATCAATTTGCACCATCTACACATCAAATTAACTTTCGAAACTCAAAATGGTGCATCTAGATGAATAAAAATGCATCTAATGTAAGTCGTTGCATCTCAAATTTATGGTTTTAGTCACTTCTCACCACTTCTTATTTTAATTTACTTCTCACATTAAAACTAAAGAAAGGGATCCCAACTATATATATATATATATATATATATATATATATATATATATATATATATATATATATATATAGGGTGAGGTTCTTTTCAGAACCAAATAAATGTACAGAACTGCGAGAACCAACATCAACCAATTAGATTTTTTTAGATATTTATTTTAATTTATTAATTCAAAAGGGTATAGTGGTAAAATTACATTTTTATTTTTATTTTGAATTTTTTAGTAAAAAACCTTTTTTTAGATCCTAAATTTTAGGAATTTATTTATTTATTTTTTCAATTTTTAAGTTAAAATTTTTTTTAGCAAAATTTAGGTGTGCGTATGTGCACTACTTGTAACGTAAGCACTTGTTCTTAATTCTCTTCATGTTAGGTTTTATATATTCAAGACGTACGTGTCGTGTAAATTATCAAAGGTTGAATGTTATATATTCATGCAATGAGAAAATAATGAATGCAAAATAATCTTCTTAAAAAGACGCTATACATATTCCTAATTATATACATGTGCAATCATCATTTTATACAACATTGGCTTCATACTTAAGTTATGCACATATAATTTTGTCGTCTTTGTTCACTTGGTATGCGTAATCTTTAACCATGCACATGTATTTTCAATGTACTTGTTCACTAGTGCATATGGAACCATGCACATGTATTTTCATCGTCTTAGTTCACCAGGTAGAGGTACTCTTGAACCATGCGCATGTATTTTCATCATCTTAGTTTATTAGGTATACATAGTCTTAAATCATGCACATGTATTTTCATCGTCTTAGGTCACTAGGTACATGTAGTCTAGGAGCATGCACATGTATTTTCATCATTTTTATCATGACTATCTTCCTGCTGGATAGTATGAAAACACATGTGCACTCTTTATATCGCTCATCATACTCATACCTATAATCACAAACAATTAGTAAACGCTTTATTTAATCATAACTAACAAAACACATATGCACAATTACGTGTAAGTTGACCAGCTACACACAATAAAAAAGCGTAAAACAATATAGTCGTAAAATAGCATCCTTTCGGTAAATAGGAGATAACCAAAAAGAATTGTTTCTAAGTTCCAAAGTCTCCACCAGAAACGTAAAACACGCCTTCCAACAACCCATTCGTCTTAAGCACCTAAACAGGAGTAGATTTGAACCAAGAGAGCCAATCTTCGTACGACTCATAAGGATGAACATCTAAATTCCACCATCTACAAATTAACTCTGAATATGCTTTCGCCACAGAGCAAACCGAAGAATAAATGGGACAATCTCGAAGCACTTGACACAAAGAGGACAAGCCAAAGACTGAAGCGAGACGATTTTCTACGAGACAAATTCGATCTAGGTAGGGATAAACGTCGAGATAAAGTATCCAACAAAAACTTCCATAATCGGAATACTTTTTAATCCATCGAGTAGGACTTCCATTTAAGGGAGAAAAGCCTCATCTAACCATAGATCTAACATCCTTACATGAAAAAAACACCATCGCCATTTAAGTCCCAAAACCATCTATCATCCATATTAGACAAAATAACCGTATCAAGTAATAACGAAAGCTGATCAAGTTTTATGTGACTCTACACCTCCTCGGACATGACGACGAAAATAAAAGGAGAAAGACGATTCATCTTATCACACCGATAATGTCCTTATTCACTTCCAGAGCAAACAAAGAGGAAAAGAAAGCTTGATAAGATTATCGCCAATCCAAATATCTTTCATCCAAAAGCTTGTACCTGTACCTTTTCCACACGAATCTTACAATGAGAAATGAGACGACACCTTTGACTTTAAGGGAGTTAACTTCTGTTATGAGGAGCTCATGTCGAATTGAAATCAGCAGAAAGAACATGACCATTCAAGCCATGTAAGCTGATATAATTCGGAAACCATAAAGATTAACATGAGAAAGGTAAGCAGCCCATAACCCACTTGAAAAAGAAGAGCCCGATTGAGAAGCAAAGAAAAAAACAACAAATTAAACAAAAATAAACATGAGATTACACCTAGACTAAGAGATTATTCAGACTCCCAACCCTCCGAATTTTTTTTAGTTTTTAAGTTAAAACAAGTAATACTTTTTTTTGGTAAAATTTACGTATGCGTATGTGCACTACTTGTAACGTAAGCACTTGTTCTTAATTGTCTTCATGTTAGGTTTTATATATTCAAGACTCATGTGTCGTGTAAATTATCAAAGGTTGAATGTTATATATTCATGCAATGAGAAAATAATGAATGCAAAATAATCTTCTTAAAAAGACGCTATACATATTCCTAATTATATACATGTGCAATCATCATTTTATACAACATTGGCTTAATACTTAAGTTATGCACATACATTTTCGTCGTCTTTGTTCACTTGGTATGCGTAATCTTGAACCATGCACATGTATTTTCAATGTACTTGTTCACTACGTGCATATGGAACCATGCACATGTATTTTCATCTTTTTTTTATCATGACTATCTTCCTGCTGGATAGTATGAAAACATATGTGCACTCTTCATATCGCTCATCATACTCGTACCTATAACCACAAACAATTAGTAAACAATGTATAATACTAACTTGAACCATTTTGATACATCATCCTAAAAACTGAATTCACATTTAAATAAAAGGAACAAGTTCATGAACCATCAATAAAACATATATGCACATTTTTCAATGATTTTATATCAAACTTGAAACATATATGCATTTTTTTCATTGATTTAATAATAAACTTAAAACATCCATGTTAACACCTCTAAAGTATGTCATCCATGTTAATACTTGCGAATTTTAAATATGTTTACTTGCAATCAATTAAAAACGTTAGAAAGAGGTTCAAACATATGCCTTTACACATTAAAGTGCCTTGGTATAGTAATATATACATGTGTATTTAAGCTTATAGATTTTAATGTGGAATCACTCATGAAAAGCAAACAAAAAAGCAAAAAAAAAAACAACGCCCAAAAACTGACAAACATAATGGACGCATCTCCAAAGACATATTCTAAAATCTATCATGTATACATAAAAATCCAACCATGTTTCTGTCTTATCTTTTCCATTACACGTAGATCATGCCTAACTACTATGTTTGTTGGATTCGTCAACCTTTTTGTGATTCTTTTTTGAACATAAACCTTTTTATGATTACAGTAAATGATTTCATTTTTAATTTATTACTTTGCAACTTCATCTCAGTGATAATCATATTAATGTATACTAACATCTAAAACTGAAACTAAATTACTATGAATATGGAGACTAGACACATAAATTGAATAATGATACATCAACAAATTTAAACTTACCGGAAAGGAGCCGACATATGATATAAAATTCTAATACAACGACGTA
This sequence comes from Tanacetum coccineum, assembly GCA_026074375.1. Lineage (NCBI taxonomy): Eukaryota > Viridiplantae > Streptophyta > Magnoliopsida > Asterales > Asteraceae > Tanacetum > Tanacetum coccineum. The sequence goes on from BQNB010045349.1 coordinate 20,961, forward strand.
ACTTCAAAATCCTTTTTCATTGTCGTTAAAGGCATATAAGCCTTCTGTCAAAACAAGATGTATTTGAACGATACATGTGAATCATGTTCGGGTTTGGTGGAGTGATCGTCATTTAATTTATACAAGTCACTTTAATTCCGTAGCCGCATTAAAACGAAAAATAGAAAAAGATGGATGAGTGGGTGGAGTAGTGAATGGAGGCGGCAATGGAGAAGATGGGTTGAGGGAGCAATTAGGGTTATGTGATATCTAATCTAAGATAAAGACTAATTTTTTAAAATTTCAATCTAAATCCCGTATATCAAGTACTCCGTATGTAATTGTTGAGTTGGGAAAAAAATGAAATTACATTGTTACCCTTTTTGTCTTATAAAATGTGACATCATCTTTTATATATTTACATTTATGCCATAGTGTTTTATAGCCCTTGATCAATTATTTGAATGGTTAAGATTGATTCTCACAGTTCTGTACATTTATTTGATTCTGAAAAGAACCTCACAATATATATATATATATATATATATATATATGTATATGCATGTAACACAGTTTCATATGTAAAATTAGTTGCTAATGAGGTAGGCACACTTAATGTCTATCCCTTTGTTATAGTATTTATGCCTTTCGCTTATATCATTTTGCCTTGAAGTATGGCCACTATGTTAGCAACCATAAACTAAAACCACTTTTCTACGTACGTGGAAATTCCCATATGTGTGTTTGATTATTAGCCAAAATCATTAGCAATGAAAACTAAGAATAAGCCAATCAAAAGGAAATCAACTCAAGATTTATCAATGGAATGTGATAAAAGAGACATATCCATAAAATGTTGCCAAGTATCTTCACACATACTCTTGGATGTCAATACAACAAATACCGATAATCAACGTCTTCAAGTATCGCCTAAGGCACACAACTTGGTTTGTGACTCTGATCATGGTCTACATGTATCGATCAACGCTACTGACTACAAATATGACCCTAAGTTATCAGCTGTTGAGGATTCTAGCAGTCGAGAGCAGTCATACAAGCATCAACCAACCGATAAGGCATTTGGGACAAATGTTGCTTCAAATGTAAGAAATAACAGCACTCAAATGGCAATGCGAAGCGTCTTTAAACTTATATGCTTAAGTTCAACCACAAATGCATTGGTATAAAGGTTTTTCTAACATGTGCCCCAGGGGCACATGTTAAGGTGGGGACACAGGCTGTGTGTCACAGCCTGATTGACCAGCAGTTATTGTTATTAATCATTATCAGGCCCCATAAATAGCTGCTGGCCAATCAGGCTGTGACACACAGCCTGATATTCCCACCTTAACATGTGCCCTGGGGCACATGTTAGAAAACCCCTTGGTATAATGTGTAATATTTTATTTCCACGGCCAATTAAAAAAAAATCCATCCCTTACCAACGAAAACACACCCGCTCCACAGCAACGCGCGGGTACTTTTGCTTGTCTGTAGAATTTTATAAGATTTCTAGATAATTTTCTAATTAAAAAAAAATCTTTTTAGCTTATTACGAACTAGACGAATACCCGCGCATAGCGCCAAAAATTCACTTTGAAGCATTAGTAGACTTTTAGTTTATAGACTTGTGTCTTCCTTTTTTATTTGTGATTTGAATTAATTGGCGTGGACCTTTCTTTTTTTGTTTTTGATTTTAATTAATTGGCGTGGAGTTTTTCAAAGTTTCCTTAGATAGTTGGTTTATATATAGATATGGAGTATAGGAAACTTCAACATTCAGCATTCAAGAATGTGTGATAGAGTATAGGAAAATTCAACATTCAACAATCAAGAATGAGTGATTTTTCTTTTTTATATTGTAGTATAGATAATTATATTTATATTTTAGCATACTAGGAGTACACCGTCGTACTAAAAAAACGAGTACATAATAATAATAATAATAATAATAATAAAAGGATAAGGATCCTTTCATGTTCACTTTGAACATGAGAGGGTAAAGTTAGTGTTATGTGAAGGAAAAAATTGTATTGTTTATAAAGTTAAGGCCCCACAATATATAATATATATATTTTTTCACTCACATAACATTAACTTTTACCTCTCATGTTCAAAGTGAACATGAGAGGATCTTTTTCCATAATAAAATATAAGAAAAAACATATCATACCAAGGTTTTCAAGATCGGGATCTTACCGATGATCGTTTTCGTTTTTGCAAGATAGGGATCGTAAGGCCGGATCGGGATCGTTAGATCCTACTATAGTATCATTTTCTTAATAGCCTTTGTAATATTATACAAATCTACAAATTATTATATATCATAAACACAAAATTATATGAATGTTTTATAGAAATATTGTCTTAAATTATAGTTATAAAATGTTTAAGAAGATTAACTTGTTTTTGAAATTATTGGAACACAACCGATAAATTCGTAGTTTTTGAGTTTGTGGTTCGAGAAAAGTAAGATCGGATTGAAGTAAATCTTAAGATCCCATGCTCAAGATCGGGATCATATAAGATCTTAAACATGCAAAGATCATACCACCATTATATGCATCTTGCCGAAATAATATCGACAATTCACAATATGTCATTTTCCATACCAGTAATAATATCTTCTTTTTGTTAGCCGTTACGTGGAAAGAAACGGTCTTTGAAATTTCAAAATGAGTTGGCACAAACCCACGTGCTGTCTTAATGACGTCATCCGTGACAAATATTGCAGTCTCTTTATCCGTTTAACTTTTTTAGTTTTTATGCCACGTGTCAGCGCGTTGAGCTGTTGTGTGGGTCCCGCTTAACAGGTTGCTAGAACTCTCTCTCTAGAAATAGGCATATCCGGTTATATTCTTGCTACATAAAACTGTTTATTTGGATAAAGAAATTTCTAATAATGGGTTTATTGTTAAATGTACTCTTTTGTTTGGAAATTATCGCCAATGCCTTGGTTTTATTGTAAAGTTCACCATTTTATCCAATGATGCGATATGAATACTTAAAGAGTCAAATGCACCAACCATTGTTTGTTTGTTTAATTCGTTACTAATCATATTAGTTAATTTTTATTAATAAATAAATATCATTTTTAGTAAGCCAAATATATATACATTTTATTTATTGGACAATTATTTGAAATCTGATGCAAAAATCGTCATAAAAGTTGTGATTTCTCAAAACTTTGATTGTCTACAAATAATCCTTTCACTAGTGTCTAACATAACTATGGGGGTGTTTCTTTTTTGCTTAATATCCTAGATAGAATTTTTTTAAATTGCAATCTCAGGAAAATAATTTTACTTTTTTTGCATAAAACGAAGTAAGAACTTTGATTGTCTACAAATAATCCTTTCACTAGTGTCTAACATAACTATGGGGGTGTTTCTTTTTTGCTTAATACCCACACATCTTTCTTTTATTCTTCCTTCTCCTAACATAACCCACTTGTTTTTAACATCTTCGGCTCTACCACACCTACTTCCCATGACAACTAACATACCACTCTAATCCGCCGCCTTACTCCTCATGCTAACCATTGAATTGTCGTCTCTACCCTTTTGATCCCTCCAACATGTTTTTTAATGTCGACTTCATTACCTCATCTTTGTATATGTATAAAACTGCATAAAAGATACGGGTTTTTTTCTCCTTAAAATTCCCTATTTAGATGGACTTGTCTTAAGTTTTTGGAAATTTATTGTAATCGAAGTTTGATTATGTATCATTTATACTTGATTTTTGATTCTTTTGGTTTTCAATACGAGATCATTGATCTATCTGTGATTTTAAAAACAAGGGTAAATCAGTCATTTAGGTTTTTGAGAATCTCATTCAGGATGAAAAAGAAATAAGATATTTTCAGACAAGATTATTTCAAGAGAGGATTATTAATCTAGACATGAACTATTTACAGACAGGAAAAAAAGAAACAACATGTCCATAAGTTAGATTGTATTGGATGTATGCGTAAGACAAATTGAATCTATACTCTATAATAAAATAAGTTTTTTATAACCTTTTGAAGCATATGTATTAATAACTCAATTAATACCATGATGTGTAATTCTTTATTTAGCCGGTTTGTACGACACATCTAATGCACTACTATTTTTCTAAATAAATTTACAGCTAATATTCTTTTTAATGTAAAAACGTGTGAATACTTTTTAATGTAAAAACGTGTTAAGCAAATTTTTACAACCCTTTAAAGCATGGACATTAAAAATCCAATTAATGCAATGATATGAATTACCTAATTAGCCGCTTTTGTACAATTACCCAATACACCATCTTTCTGTACTCAACACGATAAGTCAAATCTTCTCTGAGACGCTCTATACCAGTTTCAAGTCAAAACAATAACTCAAACCTACACAACATCACCGACCTTTAATATCATAAAAACTTTCCCAAAATCATTCCAATCAATTGATTTCAGTTTCATATACGCTACCTAATTAATAGATCCTTCAAAATTACTCATATCAGTTACCTTTCTATATTCCATACAACTATTCAAAATCAAAAAAGAAAAAAACATTTTCTATCAATAACTTTTAACCATCACCGATTCAAAAAACACACACAATTCCTATGACCAACAACGATTCAATCTATGCCAGTTGGTGATTTCTATGATGTCCACACACACAAGATAACTAGAAAGTATCGCAACTACTCTTTTTTTTGATTTAGGGTTTTGATTAGAATCACATAGTCGAGCTATTTTGATGTGTCTTGTCTTTTAATAATCAATTATATTTTGTTTCGATTCACTTATAATAGAATATATTTTGTTATTGTTTTTACTATTTTTAGTTTTCTTAATGGAAGAGGCGGGTGAAGGATTGACAAACACATGGAACAAAAGAGCATTAAACTCAAGTCATTTTGATTACAAGGTAAATAATTTTTGTTTGTGTTTAGGTGTTTCTATATGATGCTTTTGTAAATTTGATCCTTAATTTGCTCAATCATATGATGTTTCTATATGACGAGAAGAATGTTTAATCTCCTTTAACATCTCGAATAAAGCATAACATTTTTGGGTTAAAACAATTGGCCAATCATTCATATGCTACCAACGATTCAAATTTGGTAAGTTACAAGTTTTTCTCTATATCATTGATTTTCATATGATTAGTGTAAATGGTCCTAAAGTTGATAAATTATGGCTAATTTATCTCTGTTTTCTTTGTACAGATTATGTAATGACAAATGAGAAATTAACAAAAAAAAAAATTAAAGAAGCTCTTATTGAGGCAAAGTTGCAATTTAAGAAGGAAAAGATGGAGTTGGAGACAGAACATATTGTCAGAGCCGAATATAAAAAAACAACTCTCCACGAGAGGTCTTGATGTTTCTCTTCTTTCATCTTTGTATATAACTATTACTGTATTAAAAAAATTGCAATACGCTATATACATGTTAAGGTCTGAACTATAAATTTTTAGTTTATTTTTGTTACGGGTTTAAAGTTGTTGATGTTATAACATTGCTTAGATGAAATAAATGATGGCTATGTTTCTTTACATCCTTTGACGCTTCAACATTTTCTCATCAACATCTTTATTTGTATTTTTGTTATTTACGATGCAGCCCTCGAGAGGAAAAAACACGAACGTGCAGCAACGCGAACAACCCTGCTCCGATCTATCCGCTTACTGTTGTAATGTAAGATTTGACCTGTAGAGTGTTTATGTAAGCTTATTTATGGTGCTTATAAGCTTATTGTCCAAGCATCATAAGATCAAGACAAGTGTTGTTGTGTATTACAATTTCTTTAAGCTTTGTAGCTTATTCGTGTGTCAATAGTATATTAGCTTATTCGTGTGTTAATGGTATGTAAATGTTATGTCAATGCAAAGTATAACAAGCTAAAAAAGTACTTATTGGGGAGTCAAAATGGGTACTTTCTGATGGCATTGAAATGGTAAAATAGACCTGATGTGGTGCACTTGACACTCAAACATAATGGGTGTGATCTTTTGGCGTCGATAAACATCACACTCCCGATACTATTAGTTTTATTCTTTTTTAAATTACCACACATACTTTCTGTTACCTTTTAGTTTAAATCAGGGGAAATGTCTTAACTTTTTCCCTCACAAACCCTGCTTCTTTTTTTAACCAATTACCAACCAACACACCCTACCATCAACACCAACCCTTAAAAAAAATAACAGTAAAGAACATCCTCCCCTGCTCTACCGCAAACACTACACCCTACATACTCTACGCGATAGAAAAAAATCCGAAAAAAGTTTTCTTTCCGGAAAAAATCTCCGAAAGAAGAATTTCCGAGAAATAAAAAAAAATCCGAGAAACAATTTTTCCGAGAGAAAACGAGATCTATCCGCTTACATGTTGTTAATGTAATGATTGAACCTGTATGGAGTGTTTTATGTAAGCTTATTTATCTGATTTATTGGTTGCTTTAATATACTTTATTATAAATATTTATATGACTATTAACTAACTCTTATTGTCCCAAAAAAGCACAACATCCATCAAAGACAAACCATCCATAAAGATTCAAGTACACAAGAAGTCACAAGGGAGAAACAGTGATTCAAGCGAACACAACGTTCATAAAGAAATGTATCGAAAAATAGTACCCCAAACAAAAAAAATAGATGGGTTTGTTTGTGTATCTTTCCAATATTTTTTTTTTTTGAATTTCTTTATAACTTTCTTGCAATATATTTCTCTAATGTAAAATATCCTTTTTTTTCATTTTTTTATATTTAAATTTTCCAATTTCTTTTATCCATTTCAATTCACATTTTTACATTCTATTATTATTACAAAAAACAGTAAATCAAACTTGTCTTATTATTACTTCATCATTTCATTCTCTTCTAATTCTCTTGATTGATTTTATTATTCACGTAATTTCTAACATTTTATATATTTATTAATTGTCATTCAATTTTCATTATTAATTTATTTTCTATCTATATTCTTAGATTATTATTATATCTATAACTACAATATTTCAATTTTCTATTTAATTTATTAACTCAATTTTCCTTTAAATGTTTTCTTCTTCATTTCTCTCTTTTATAACTAAACTAAATAAACTGTTTGTAATATTACTCGATTTTCATCTACACTAATTATTCACTCCTTATCATATTTTTATTCTTAAATTTATATTACATTTTCAAATAACATTCTTCATATTCTTATTTTTTTTTTATTTTACTTTATTAATTATTTAAATATTTTATTTATTTTTATTTTATTTTTTTTTTATTTTTTTTTTTTAATAAAATTTTTTTTTATTTATATTTTTATATTTTTAATTATTTTACAACAATTTTTTAAATATATTTAAATTATTTATTTTACATACTATTTATTTATATATTGTATTTTTTTTTTTTATTTTTTTTATCTATTTCATTTCCTCTTCTCATCTTAAATTTACAAAATATATTTAATTTTTCCTTATCTTTATTTTTCTATTTTTTCACTTTTTAATATAAATTTATATTTCTTTTCTATCTCTATCTAAATCAATTAAAAAGGAAACCTCTATACTGTTAATATATTATTTGATTTATTTATATTACACTAATACAATTATTCCCAACTCTTTATTCTATCTTTTTATTATTCAAAAAATTTTACAAAGTCTTTCTTTCCTTCGTTTACATTACATTAATTTTTTTTTACCTTTTCTCCCATATCACTCTAAATTTGTCTTCTTCCTTTTCATTCTTTTCTAATTCTGTCCTTCTATATTCTAACACTATTTTCCCTTTTTTTTTTAATATCTCCTAATTTTTTATTATTTAACAACATTACAACGTTATCTTTCAACTTTTTACTTTCTATTTCTTTTTATATAATCATTAAATATACCGTCGTTATTTTCTCATTACTTCATTCTTTCTTTTCATACAATTTTTCAACTCTTTTCTTTTACTCCAAACTACTTCCCACAGGATATTAATTTCCATCATTATTCATTAATCAAAGTTCTTACATTAATTTTTCACATCTTTCACCTTTCTACTTTCAATCATTTCATTTCATTTTTTATCTTTTAATTAGTATTTATTTTATTTTTCATGTAATTTTTTTAACTTTTAACTATTTATTTATTACATATTATTATTCTAGTATAACTAAAACTTCTCTTTCTCTCTTATCAATTTACATTTTTTACCCCTATTTTTTTTATTATTCTCTATTCTTTCTTCTTCCTCACTTTTCTCACTTTCTCCTTTTTTTTCTCTTTTCCTTTCTTCTTTAATCTATTCATTCATACTTAATAAAAAATTTTATTCTTATTTAGATTTTTTTATCTTCAATATAATTTTTTTACCCAAATTCATCATTATCATTATTTTTTATTTTCTCATATACTACTATTCATTACATATTTGCTTAAATTATTTATTTTCACACAAATCTTTTTTTCTTCTTTTAATTTTTTTTTTTAATTTTACATTATAATATCTCTTTCATTGTGTTATTATCTCCATATAATTTCATCAATTATACAATTAACATCTTCACTTAATTACCAATTTTACATTCTTTTTGTACTGCCTATACTCATCATCACCTATTTCTTTCCTTTTCTTCTCTTTTTTTTAATTAATTATATTCTTATTAATATTTCTTTTTTGATTTTATACAACAAACTTACAATTTTCTTTTTTTCTTTCATTTTCTTCTTTCTCATTCATTATTTCTCAACAAACACATTTCCTCTTCTTCTTTTGTTTTCATAAATTTTCTTTAAATTTTAATATTTTTTCAATCTTATTTTCTCTTTTCATTTTTCTACTCTTCTTCCTTCTTCTCTTTTTTCCTTTTTAACTTTTCTCTTCCTTTCACCCTTCTCTAATATTCATAAATTTATTTTTATTTTTTTTTTAAGATTTTATTTACATACTTCTCTCTCATTCTTTTACTACACAAAATTTCTTCCCTATTCCTATTAAATTAAATTATTTATTTTCTTCAATTTTTTATTTTTCTCCTTGTTTTCCCTATTACATTTTTTTTTTTTTAAACTGTTCTATTTTCAATATTATTTCTTTTTTTTCCATTTTTTATTATGTATTTATTATTTCTTTCTTTTTTAATTTTATCTTCATATTTAGTATCTACCCAACACTCCAGCCAGTGTCACCTGTACCCATTTAATTTAAACCACACTATCTAATCTACCATTAATTACTACCCCACTCATAAACACACCCACTTATTAATTACCTCATTACAAATAAATCATAATAACCCAGCAATAAACATTTCACCCAACAACCCCCCAATCCTTCTTTTCATCCCATATTCCTACTTTATTTTTAAATATCTCCCTAATCCTCACTTTTTTCCTTACTCAATCCACTTATCTATATCACACCCAATTTTTTTCTTTACCATATTTCTTCTTAAACTTTCTCTACATTACATCCTTATCCTCTATTTCACAGTCTCATTTATCTATCCCTTATATCTACATTTTAATTCAATAACCACTTTCTCCCATTCTATTTAATTATATCATCACCCTCCACCTTTCTAACTTATCATTTATTTATATAACCAATCATCCACACACATCACTTTACTATACAGCACTGTCATAACCACTTCTAACACTTCCCCTTATAATATTATTTTTCACCTCCTCTCTTTATTACTTTTTCTACTTATAATTTACCATTCATACCCCACCCTTAATCTTATACAATCTAACTATTTTTCCAATTTCACTTATTTTACCTACAACTCAATTATTCTCTTCTTTCATATCACACCTACTTACCCCCCTTTTATATTTTATTTTATACTCGAACCTCTATCATACTCTTATTTCCTAACACATCACTAATACAATCCATATTTCACTTTTTTTATCATAACTCATATCTATCTCATCATCCCCCTTCCCATATAAAAACGATCTTCCCTTACAATCCAACACCTAACACATTTCTTTGTCATTTCGTAATTATACATAAATTTTTCATATTCTAACATAATTTCTAAACACTTTATTTTCGATTTTAACCAACCAAAATTTTCCTACTACATCTTTATTTTTCACTTCATATTTCATTTTATCAACATTCATACCTTCACCCTCCCCCCTTTTTTTATTTAATTTTTATTATTTTTTTCCTACAATAATTTTAATTTTCCATTTTCATTGTTGCTATTATTCGATCCAACTTGTGCAGTGATATGTCCTGTTTCATATCATACTTTCATTCATATTGGTTCAATATATTTTCCTCAATTGTTTACACATTGAATGTTTTTCCATTGTTTCTGCATTTTGGAATTTTCATATTTCTCTAATCTTGAACTTTGTATATTGTGTCCGTATTCAATGTTTTTTCACAATTATATTTTGATTTTATATGTTTTTTTAGTTTCTCTCCCTATTTACTTTTCCATTTGTTGGTGAATTGTTCAAAGTTAGGGTTTTTAAATACAATCATATAGTTCAATAATATTTAAATCATTATTTCCTATAGATGTGATAGTTTTCGTTTGTTATAGTATTTATCTTTTTTTCTTTGGTTTAGATGTAAAGGGAGGGAACTTGTATTGCTTCTCTATTTTGGGTTGGCTATTGTTTTCTTATTGTTTTTTCATAATTTTAATTGTTTATATTTTCTTATCATTTTGAGGTTTTGTTGTATGTGGATTTTGATTTGACTTATATTATTGTTGTTATTACAGAGTTGATTTATGTTTATTTGTTTATGATGTTTTGATTATGATTGTGTTAGATTTATTTGTATATGCCCTTCACTTATAATGAATTTAGTTTTCCATAAATTTAGGATTTGGTGCTAGTAATATTGGTCTATTTCGCCGCATTTATTTGTTTTATTTTTTTCTATCTCACTCAATTTATTACTACATTTGTTTATTTGATTTTTTATTTTTCATATTTTTGGTATTTATTTATTATTCGCGTATTTATTATTTAGTAAGTTCTATTCACATATAAATATTATTTATTATTTTATTATTTACTTTTTTAATATTTTTCTAAATTCATATATTTTAATTTAGTTATTTTTTCTGTTACTTTTTTTTATATCTATATAAATATAATTTATTTTAAATATTTTATTTTTCATATCTTAATCCTATATTATTCAATTCATTTTTAATTAATTATTATTTTTTTTTCTCTTTTTTACTTATTTTTACATTGATCTCCAATTTTATCTTTTCAACCACCATTTTCCCTTATTCCTTCATTTATCCTCCCTCATCCTCAATATTTTTTCCATATTCCCCATACTATCTACTATCTATTCCACTTATATCATATACTTACCAATTTCTTTATTTATACACCCTTATTATATTTTCGTCTCGATGTCCATCCCTGTTATCTTTTTCTATTTAATTTCATTTTTTCACCTAACACTCTACCCATTAACCTATATCCTACCGTCATTTACATTTCTTATTATTTTGCCTTATTTTTTCTTTTTATTTTCAATTCCTTCACTTTTGATTATTTTTTTCTCTTTTCACTTATTCTATAATTTATTTTTTTAATTTTCATTTTTATATTCTTTCACTGTACCTTCTTCAAATCAATTTTTACACCACCCTTCTTTTATTTTTTTTCTTTTCATATATTCTTTTATTATTTTTTGTTTTATATTATTTTTATCTATCATATCTTCAATTTATATACTTTTATTTCATTTATTTTAACCACTAATAACAGGTATATATAAAACTCGTGAATATTATACTTTTTACTTACATACCACATTACCTAACAATTAACCCCTAACATCCCCCATAATCCAAACCCCATTAAAAAGCTAAAAACACTATATCTTTTATCTTCTACCCCTTAAACCATATTCATCAATCACTTTCCTAAAGACAAACCTCCAACCAAATAACCTAACACCCCCCCCTAAAAAAAAAAAAAATCAAAAAAAAAACTATAATCACAAATCTATAGAAAACGCTGCTCCAAAACAAAAAAACACAACACCCCCACCACTTCACAACCGCACCAGCAATACCATAACCACAATAACCCAAAAACCCCAAATCAAATTACAAAACAACCAAATCACACATCAAAAAAACAACACCAACCCAAACACCCAACCACAAAAACCTACACCAAAAATCTACATCACTAAGACCATAATACAATCCATACCCACACCAACCCCTCAATACACACTACAAAAACCCTCCCCTAACAACCAAACACCACCCCAATCTAATTCCCTTCTATTTGTACCAAGTTACTACATTCACTCACCAATTCTTATAACCATATCTTCTACTTCATTCACCCACTACGCATCAATTCTTCTTTTCTAATCATCTTTACATTTTCTATCACACCACTTTCATCATAGCATTCACTTAACATACTAAACCACATATTAACAATTTTCTTTTTCTTTAAAACAAAAAGTTTGTTAAGCTTATCGAGTGTGTCAATTCAGTCAATTTATTAAGCTTTTATATTCCCATGAAGTGTTGGTTAATGGTATGTAAAACTGGTTATGGACATTGACTAGCAATATGCAGCAATATATAAAAAATATAGGGATCCCAAAATATGATAAAAATGCAAAAAAGTAATAAATAATAAAAAATAAATAGATTTTTTATAAGTGAAATATAAAATAAAAAAATCTACCCTTACCACACAACCCCCGCCCCTACTCCCATTACCCCCCTTCTCCCCCCACACCGACCACCATCGATCCCACACAACCGCAACCACGCCCTCAAATAAGACAAAATACTCCAACCATAACTACGAAACACAACAACCACAACGACGGACAGCCAACCAGCCCCCTAAAAATAAACAAAAACATAAAAAATAACAAAAAAAAAAAAAAAAAAAAATAAAATAAAAAAAAAAAAAAAAAAAAAAAAAAAAAAAGTGGAAATAAAAAAAATAAATCTTCAATAGGGACCCACGCAATCAAACAAAACAAATAATCAAAAAAATCATATAAAAAACCAATAAAAACTAAAAAAAAAATCAAAAACAATAACATAAAAATCAAAAACAAAAAAAAAAAAACAAAAATAAAAAATAAATAAAAAAAAAAAGAAAAAAAAAAAGGAAAAAGATAAAAAAAAAAAAAAGTAAAGGGAAAAAGAAATAAAAAGGTAGGTGAAAAAAAAAAAAAAAATAGAAAAAAGGAAAAAAAAAAAAAAAATAAAAAAAAAGAAAAAAAATCAAAGGAAAATAAAAAAAAAAAAAAAGAAAAAAGAAAAAGATAAAAAAAAAAAAAAAAAAGGTACCTTTTAACAAAAGTTTAAAGGGAGTGGAGAAGGGAGATAAACAAGAAAAAAGAGAGGAAAAAAAAAAAAGAAAGGTAGGAAAAAAAAAAAAGAAAAAAAAAAAGTAAAAAAAAAAGAAAAAAACAAAAAAACTAAAAACCAAAGAAAAAAAAGAAAAAAGTTATAGAAGTAAAACTTATTTAAATATATTGGGAGAGCTTGTGTTGGGGTTTATTCAGGTGCGGTTGTGAGTCAGTTAGCTGTCAAAAAAAAAAAAAAAAAAAACCAACAAAAAAAAAAACTGGGTTCACAAAACACGGATTGGTCCATAATTTTAATGTAACTATGGTACCTCCGATAACAGTTACCCAAAAAAAAAAAAAAAAAAAAAAAAAAAAAAAAAAACATGAGGTTACTATACTCATCATACAACTGTGTAGACCTCATTACAATTCATACAAAGCTCCCCTACAGGGACCCCCCCCTCCACCCCCCCCCTCCTGGCCACCGCCCCCCCCCCCGTGTCGTGCGGGGTAGGCAACCCCCCCCCCCCCAAGGGTCCCCAACCTACGGTGAACCACAAGACTCCCTCACCGAACAAGAACCCCCACCCCTGAGGACCCCCTACCCCCCCCCCCCCACCCCCTCCACCCCCACGCCACCCCAGCCCCCCCACCCCACGCTCAACCCTCTCTCCTACCCCCCCCCCCCCCCCCCCGCACCTCTTCCCATCTCCCCCCCTGGGCGTCCCGACACCCTACACCGTACCCCCCTGCCGCTCTCCCCCCGGCGGCCCACCCCGATCCCCCTCCCCCCCCCCCCCCACCCCACACGCCCCCCCACCCCCCCCCCCACCCCCCCCCCCCCCCGCCCCCCCCCCCCCCCCCCCCCCCCCACTCCCCCACCCCACACCCCCCCCCCACCCCGAACCAACTCCCACTCCCCCCCCTCACCCCCCCCCCCCGCCCACGACCCCCCCCCCACCCCTCCCCGCCCCCCGCCACCCCCCCCCCTTGGCCCCCCCCACCACCCCCCCCCCCCCACCCCCTCTACCCCCCCCCCCCTCCCCCCCCCCCCCCCCCCCCCCCCCCCCCCACCCCCCCCCCCCACCCCCCCTACCCCCACCCCCCTCACCCCCCCGCCCCCCCCCGACCCCCCCCAACCCCGCCTCACCGCACCACCCCCTCCCCCCCCCACCCCCCCCGGCCCCCCCCCTCCCCCCCCCCCCCCCCCCCCCCCCCCCCCCCACACCCCCCCCCTCCCCCCCCCCACCCCCCCACACCCCCCCCCCACCCCCCCCTCACCCCCCACCCCCCCCCCCCCCCGACACCCCCCCCCCCCCCCCCCCCCCCCCCCCCCCTCAACCCCCCCCCCCCCCCCCACCCCGACCAAATAACCAACCTCACCCCCCTTTAGCCAAACCCCCAAAATCATTTATATCCAACATCATACTACCACCCCCCCACCCACCCCCCGCCCCCTCCCCCACCCCCCCCCCCCACCACCGCCACCCCCCCCCCCTCCCCGCCCCCCCCACCCCCCGCGTCCCACCCCCCCAACAACAAAAGAACAAAACAAAACACACTACCCCAACCCCCAAACATAAACACTACAACCAAAAATAACAACCCAAAAAACAATACAGCTCCATAAACAACACAAAACCGAAAAAAAAACAAAAAAAGTAAACACTCAAAATAATAAAAAACCCAACAAACGCGAAAAAACAAAAAAACCAGGAAAACAAAATAACAAATACAAACAAAAGAAACCCACCCAGACCAAAAACCCCAGGTAGAACCACAAACAAAACAACCCAAAAACCACAAACAAAGAAAAAACATCAACAATTCAAACAAACACCCCCCCCACCACAACACAAATCAGACAAAAACACAAACCACAGAGGCGAATAAATAAAGAAACTACACCACCCAAGACAAAAAAACATTAAAGTGAAAAAAAGTAAATAAAAAAATCTGACGAACAAAGACCATAAATTAACGGAAAAAAAAAAAACAAAGAAAAAAAATTGAAAAGCAAAGAAAAGGGTAACAAAACAAAATATATATAAACCAGCCGAAATAAAAAAATAACAGTACAAACTTACTATTTAACTATTTTCTTTTTTTATTTATTCTTCTTATTTTTTTTTCTATTTAATTATTTTTTTTATTATTTTATTTGATCTTATATTTTATTTTCCTATTATATTTTTCTTATTTACCTCTCCCATCTCCACCACCCCCCGCCAAGACATCCCCCCCCCCCCCCCCCCCCCCCCAATACCAACATCACAACACCTCCCTAAACCAACCATAAAACTCCAACCCACAACAACTCCACAAACCCCACCACAAACACACTCAAAAACATCAAAATCACCAATCCTGCACAAAAAATCAAAATAAACAAAACAAAATAAATCTAAGAACCAAAAATACAACAAAAAAGTTACTTTAACTTTCAATATATCAATTTCCTTAATATTCTATATTTTTTAATTTTATTCTTATATAACTTATTTATTTTATATTTATTTTTACTGACTCCATTTCTCTATTTTCTGTATTATCTCCCTACCTTCATTCTTATTTATATTTTCCCACCCCTCCACCCCATCTCCTTCTTAATAATTATGTCTCTATGATTCTTATCATCTACTTACTCCTAAAATAATATTTATATTCATATTATTCTATACCCACAATGCATACACAACGATACCACTAAAAAATTTTACCAACAAACTAACAACATTACAAAAAACAACCCTACACAAAACCACGCCCGCCTAAAAAAAAACAAATTCACATACATTCCGCAAAAAACACCAAAACAATTAAAACACAAACAGCTAAAAAAACTAAACAACTAAAAAAAAAAAAAAAACATAATAAAAAAAGTACTATAATATTTATCTTATATCTAGGTGGGAGTCATCAACGAATGGGGCTACTATACAGACCTCATATCAACAATACCCCAGTCAACTACAAGGATCGGCTCTTCATCCCCGCCACACCTCCCCCCCCCCCCACCCCCACCCCCCCCCCCCTGTCGCGAGGGGTCTGTACCCCCCCCCCCCAAGGGGCGAGTACTCCACTTACTCTATACCCCTATACCCACCAAGTATTTGGACCCAAACTTGAGTGTTAACCAATCTACCCCTAGCGACCCTACTCCATACACAAACACCCCACCTTACCTCCAAAAACAAACAAGAAACCCCAAAAAAACCCCCAAAAACAAAAAAATAACCTCCCCCACCACACAGCACCAAACTACACACACACAACCTAACTCCCATCACTCCCTATACACACTCTAACACAACTCCTATAAAACCCGCCTAAACAACCCCCGAAAAATAATTCCCTACTGATCAGTTTCGATCGCGGTGCTAACCTACATTGACTTCCCCTGCACCACCCTCAAACAGATTAACATATCTCCTGATTTATGGAGCGCCTACACAACCCAAACAACAACCCAACACCCCCACCCGAACCTCCACCCCAAAGGCCCCCACCCCCCCCCACCGCCGATGCCACCACCCCCGCCCCCCGCCCCCCCCCCACCCCCCGCGCTCCCCCCCCGCACTCCAACCAAACGCCCCCCACCACAACCCATAACGTCCCCCCCCCCCCCACCCCCCCCCCCACCCCCCCCCCCAGGCACCAACAAACCAACCCCTACAAACACGCCCCCCCCGGTGCCGCTCCCCACAACCCATCCACGGCCGAACATACGCCCACCCACCCACCAACCCGACACACCCCTCCCCACGTTCCTGAATCTCCCGCACACCGCCCCCCCCCCCGCCAACCCCACCACCACCACCCCACCCCACCCCCCCCCCTCCCCCACCAAAATACACAACCCACCACCGCCCTCCCCCCCTCCCCCCCCCTCTACCTAACGCCGACTCCATACACCACAACCCCTCTCCCCCCACTCAACCCGACCCCCCCCCCCCCCCACGCTCCCCACCCCCCCTCCACCCCCGCCGACCCACGACTTGTACCTACACCTCCCACCGGCCACCCTCCCAACACACCACAACCACCACCAAAAACCCAACTCCAAAAACCCCCCTCCCCCTCCAACAACCCGCACCACCCCTAAACAATAAAAACACCTTCCCACCAACCCCACCCCCCCCGCCCCCCCCCCCCCCAACCCCTAAAAACCCCACCCCCCCCACCCCATTCCCCCAGAGTGCACACAGGACCAATCCCCAAAAAACAACCCCGAAACAAACCCCCCACACTACTATCCCCACAAAGGCCATTGAAATGGTAACCCTAAGACCTGAAGATATGGTGGCAACATCTGACACTCAAACATAATGGTGTTGATCTTTTTGGCCTCGATAAACATCACAGACTCCCGATACTATTAAGTTTTATTCCTATTTTAAATTACCACACATACATTCTTGTTCAACCTTTTTAGTTTTAAATCAGGGGAATGTCTTAACTTTTTTTGTGAAACTATAGCGGGGGGGGGGGGGGGTGAATACGTTTTCCCTTTTAAAAAAACTTTAAAAATATCTTTTGTATCAATTAATTAAATCACTCTATGTCGGCGGGGCGGTCCCAAAAATATATAGTGGGCCCGCCTATTACACATCAGGGGGCCGCCCCTATTTAAAGGACCGCCTCCAGGATAGGGATTTTCGGACTAGATCATTTTGTATCAAAAAAAAAAAAACATATCCACTAAGAGTAAGCCTATAATCGCAAGTTGATAACAGAACTCATTCGATCAGGATTATTCAACCTCACATAAACACATTCAAAACGTAAATCTAGACTTCTAAACCAATTAAAATGTCTCCAGTTATAAGTGACGCAACAACATATAACGTATACAGAAATCACATATACCTAGTAAATTCATGGTTGCAAACACGAGCATATTTTTTATGATGAAGCTAGAGTGGATAATAAACCATCAAAACTTAACCAATCATGATAAAAATGTTAAGAAGGATACTGTTAGACATTCTAGGATAGAATCCCGTCCATTTTCATCAATAAAATCTCTGGTATATCATATATCATAACACGGGGTCGATTCTTAGACTTGGCTAGTTTCTAGAGAGAGAAACACATGAGATATTTTCTAGAGAGAGAAACAAGTATGTTTAAAATGGAAAATGAATAATGACTATCTTACCTCTTCCAAAGTTAGAAGAGGCTTATATAGTTCTTTCAATATATCGGGTATTAGTACCCGGTTAATTACCGAAAGTCATACGTTAAACTATTAACTACGAGCTATTAATAAACAGTTAAATACACTGGGTGACCAAGTCTTTTTCTAACATCTAACAATCTCCCCCTAAGGGAGGTCACCCTTGAAAATACTAGACTTAATCACTTCAGTCTTTAGCTCGTAAAGATATGATTCTTCTTTTAATATCTTGTACGTTTGTGGCAGAGAACTTTTGATTTATCATTGACTTGTCTTTGGGTGTGATCTTGATCTTTCTTGAGATCATCGGCCAACCATAATCTTACATCATCTTGTAATGTATCGCCATTGTATGCACTTGTGAAGAAATTAATGATATCAGAGTTTGCGGAAGCTTTGACACCTTTATGAGATCTTTCTTAACTTCATAACAAGTGTAGGTCGTGTCTTAGCATTTGGTGATTGACTTGACAATTCCGTTACTGGTAACTCCATTTCCATCTCCATCTTTAAATGATTCTGTAATGAAAACAGTTAGCAATAAAGAGAAAATTGATTTGAAACTTCAGTCTTAGCGTTAGATATGATAATATTTTGAAACACTTTGAGAGTTTTGATTGTTTGTCAAATGTTCAATAACCGTCAATTCATTCCTTGGAAAAGTTTGATTCACATAGAATCGCACCATCGTTGCTTTCCAGTTGACACAAGTTTGATTCTTGTAGAATCGCATAAGTCACCTACCAAGAGCTTGTTTGATGTAGGCTCTAGCAGGATTTCCATCTTCATTGTGAAAATCTTCGTTTCACTCGGATGTTCTGGCAATATCACAAGGATAATGCGTAGGACTCTTAGGATAGACTTGTTTCCACAGTGTGTGAAAGACAAGAGAATTGGATATGTGTCCTAACGAGATTAATTGACGATCTCTTGGCTCTAGACTCAATAGTGCGTTTTGGTTCTAGTAATCGGAGGCTGGAGCTGACTGCCACCTTTTCAATATCAACTAACTCGGAGTGAGAAAGTCAATAGATAACGTGTTTAGTCTCCGTGAGAAATGAAACAGAAATCTTTTGAGAGATTCTGAGTGGCTAGGGAGGGTTGTGCATTGCATCACTGGGTCCATGATGTCGATCTTCAATGTCAGCAATCATCTTAGTGATTCTGGCAGCATATGTATTGACCCGGTTTCTGCCTAAGTGTATGGAGGGCTTCTTTCTTTACACCCTTTATCTTTACAATTCTTTTTAATTCTTCAACCCCTTCAGTGCTTACCGAGACTTCATGACTAGAACCTTGTTGGGTTTATTCCAGTACTAGCTCCATCTCAGTCGGCACTTTTCCCTTATTCTCACTTTTACTCCTTTTATATGTCATACCTAAGGACTTCTACACTAACTAGTGGATTGTCCCTGGGTAGATCCCTCCGGTTATGGCTGGATCATTGGGAATAGTACCTAACCTTACCAACCTTATAACTCCAATTAAGTAAAATGCATGGTCGGTCTTTTGGTACAGTTCTCCTTTCCATAAAACCAATTGAAAATTCAATTAAGGTACTTATGATATAAATATCAAAGCGTTTAGTACCTCGATCGTTTTTGATTTTTTCAGAAACGCTCCCCCTCAAAATGTGCTTCGGTATTCGAAATTGTTTAGCACGTTTGGGCGGAGTATATGAGTCCTAATAATCACGGTTATTATTATACACATATTTTAATCACATTTTCTCCCCTTATCAAAAATTTTAAACCCTTTGACATTTTGGATATCAATTGATTTAAATATGTTATAAAATTTGGGAGAAAAGTGTGGCCTTAATTCGCAAGTCGTGTAAGAGACATATAACTGCTCCCCCTCAATCGTTGAGGGATATAAATTACTCCTACACTTAATTTAATCATAGAAGAGATTAACTAGCTACTAATGTACAAGGTATTTTATTCACATAAGAGATAAGATTGGAAAAAACCTTTTAATGAAATGACGATGTCGTCAACTGTTTCTTTGATCATGCCTGTAGTCCAATATCTTATTCTTCCTCCAACAAAGCGTTTCTAGACTTCGATAGATCCTTCTGATCTGTAGTCTTTTCTGGGAATTGCTGTGATGAAGTCTTTGCTTCTTCTCTGTCATCCTCTGACCACTTCCTAGTCTCCATGCCCTTATTGTACTCGAACAGATAAAGTCTTTAACGCATTTGGTCCAGCTTTTCATGACTCTTTCAACGTCCCATCACTAAACTTGTGAAGCACATTCACCTCATCACTTTCTTGATCATTTCGTCTCTATAGACAACTCTCTTGGCTTAGGACGATCGATAGTCTTGTTTGAAGCTAATATCGGCTGGCATCCCAATTAGACGTTCAAGTTATTTTTGTTTTGATAACTTTCATCCCGAGTTGTAAGTCTCCCACACGATTTCTGATCACCAGGTTTCTATCCACATGTTTGAATGCCGTGTAAGACTAGTCTTGTCGTCTTGGCGATGTTGAGCTTTCTCTTGTATATTGAGAAGGAACAGATTCTTCAAAATCATTTGATGGAAGATTGTTGAATCCTTTTCCGAGATCCTGTATTCTTGATAATCAGCTCGACGAAGAATGATCTCTCTTAGGTAGTTGTATCTATATTTTTCAAACACTTTGACACTGACCACACTGAGAATTCGCATCTGAGATCTGACAGCTTCACGATCAGAGGACTCACTGTGTTTGTTGATATAGAATTCCTTCCTCCTAAACCACCATGATGATCCATAGACAGCACTGATGTCATATTCGCGTTCACTCTCAACCCATAATGAAGGAACTAATTCTTTAAGGCCAAAGTCTAGGTAACGAGCGGCTTTGAGCTTGGATATGGATAAGTCAATTTTTCGCTCTTTGTCACCTGTCAGCAGATATTCCAGATCCTTATGGAAGAAGAATTGTGGTTTGAATAGTTACCTGACCTGGTGACCTCTAAGGGCAGTGGTTCATAATATTCTCAGAATTTGATGACCCTCAGGATTACTCAAATCAACTTAATTTTGTCAGCAACTTTTGCATTCATCCATCTGAATTGAAGAAAGACACTGTTCTTGTGAAGGCTTTTTAACAGGTTGAAAGTTGGTCTTCTAAATCAGACTTTGCAGAGCTCTTCTTTCCTGTTCGTACTGCAAACCAATTTGATGAACGACCCAATATCATACGTCTTCCTTTGAAGCTTGTCTTTCTCCGAACTTAAAACGTTTTGGCGTATGCATTTCCAAGTTTTGTTTTTGGTTCCGGAAATCATTTGGGGGAATGGTCCATTCGGTTCAAGTGTGTAGCAGGTCTCTCGCTTTCTAATCGGCTTAAACCACGTAGTGGTCGACACCTTGGGAATGTGAGCGTTGTCAGTGTCCTCCATATCTGAGACATTCCCTTCATCCTGCATTGAAATGTCATCTGAAGATTGTTCAGAATGTTCTGATTCGGGATCAGATCTGTGCATCGAAGAGTCAACACCAGCCTCTCTTGTGTCAGTGATCTGCCATCCAGTTGAGGAGAGAGTTGGATGTTGTTTGGAAGCAGATGCCTCAGACTCCCTTGGTTTCTTTGAGCTTTGGTCATCAGCTTTCGGAGGAGGTTTAGCTGACCCAGAAGCGGCAGAATCAGATCTCCTCCTCTTGGTTGATCTACCCTGGTTTGATCCAGCTGAAGGGCCTTCATCATCATCATCGTCTTCATCATCATCATCACTATCATGCTTTCTCTTGTGGTCTTTCACCTTGTCTGCAACTTCCTTATCCATGGCGTCTTCATCCGCTATCAAAGCTTCCATGAGAGCATGGTATAGACGGTAGTTGGTCGTGTTTTTGTTGGCAGACTTCTTCTTATTCATGTGACTGAAGAGAGCACTCTTTAGATCAAATTCTTCAATATCAACTTCATCAGTTGACCTGATGGAGTAAGTTGAATCTTGTTTCTCCTCACCTTGTTCCTTTTTGGCTTTTATAATCTCCTTTGGACTCTTTTCAGATTCTTGATTCTTGACAGACTCTGGGCCAGGCAACGCAGAGTATTTCTCGATTAAATCTGCAGTGTGTCGTTCAAGAACTTTAAGGAGAGCATCATCAAGTTTTGTTCCTAGATAATTATCAACAGCCGTAGGAACTTGGGATCTTATTGAAGCCAAAACATCAGCAGAGTGATCAGTCTTCTTTACTTCAGACATCTCTTGCTCTAATCTTGCCACTCTTAGCTGAAGGGCGATGAATGGAGTGATCTCAGGGAGAGATGTGGTGATTGTTGTAGCTTCCGTGTTGATTGGTGGAGGAGTGACCAGTAATGATGGCTCTGAAGATGAGACATCTGTGAAGGGAGCAATCACTGGAGGAGTTGACGTTACTGTACTTGAATCAGGTATGGTGGAATCAGACTCCTCTCTAACTTTAGATCTCTCCTGATCATCTTCGGTTGGTTTGTCATGAAGAAATTGATCCCCAAAGTTAAGAGTGGCAAGATTGGAGCAAGAGATGTCTGAAGTGAAGAAGACTGATCACTCTGCTGATGTTTTGGCTTCAATAAGATCCAAGTTCCTACGGCTGTTGAGAATTATCTAGGAACAAAACTTGATGATGCTCTCCTTATGGTTCTTGAACGACACACTGCAGATTTAATCGAGAAATAATCTGTGTTGCCTGGCCCAGAGTCTGTCAAGAATCAAGAATCGGAAAAGAGTCCGAAGGAGATCATCAAAGCCAAAAAAGAACAAGATGAGGAGAAACAAGATTCAACTTACTCCATCAGGTCAACTGATAAAGTTGATCTTGAAGAATTTGATCTAAAGAGTGCTCTCTTCAAACACATTGTTAGATATTAGAAAAAGACTCGGTCACCCCGTGTATTTTACTGTTTTATATAGCTCGTAGTTTATTAGTTAATAGTA
>BQNB010045350.1:2825-44329 GCA_026074375.1 Tanacetum coccineum
TTCCTCAAGAGTTGAGTAGAGTTCATAATACGTTTCATGTATCCAACCTGAAGAAATGTTATTCTGACAAACCATTAGCCGTTCCGTTGGAAGGACTCTATGTGGATGACAAGCTCCGTTTTATGGAAGAACCTGTAGAGATCATGGATCAAGAAGTCAAACGGTTGAAGCAAAGCCATATCCTAATTGTCAAGGTTCAATGGAACTCAAGGAGAGGTTCTGAGTTCACATGGGAACGCGAAAACCAATTTTAAAAGAAGTATCCGCATCTCTTCACTAAACCCGTACCTTCATCAAGTGTTGCAACTTGAGCCTTGAGGACAAGGCTATTCTAACGGGTGGAGAATGTAACATTTCTCATTTTCAAGTCATTTCCCGACTCAATTATTTTCATTATTTATTTTTAGGGTTTTACGCGTTCACTTTTAATTATTATCTTATAGTTAAATCGCGTAAACTAAAAATCAACGTTCAATGTAAACGGACACCAAACAAGTTAAAGTTTACATCAAGCAAGTGTTATATGATTATTAAGAGTATAATTTATAACATTTCATAATTTATTTTTGTTGGTTACGTAAAACGCTTACGTTTCGCAATGAATTACATTCGGGCATACCCGAAAACACCTATACCTATCTATACTCAAACCAATACCCACATTTATACCCAATACACAAAAATTAACTCATTTCCTCACAAAAATAAGCTATAGGCCAGATACATGCATTATCACACTTAATAAAATCTTAAACCCACTAGTATGGATATTACCTAGTCAAAACCTTACACCACAAGTACCATTGATCACATATATCTAGTAATTGTCTCATCATGTGTACCCTAGATCACATCTTGGCCGGCCATGGTGCATGGGGAGGAGGAGAGCTCTTTCTCATGTACCCTAAACCACTCTAAGTCCAAGGTTTTAGTTTAAGGTTGTTTTGACTATTCTATGATCTACAAAAGGCAAGTCCCATATTCATTATCATACACTCTCACTCATTAAACAAATTTCAAGCAAAAACTCTCTCTAAAATAAGCCAAAACCCAAAAAACTAGGGTTTTCATATAATTTTTATTCTACAAGGTTGCAAGTGTTCAAGCATTGTTACTAAGCATATCTAAGGTGATTGAGGTTGATTTAGAAGCTTGGATTTTAGTATTAGCAAAGGTTTGAAGCAAGAAAAGAAATTAGGGTTTTCATTAGGGTTTACATTATTGGGTTTAAGCTTAAGTATAAGCTTGTGTTCTTGATCCTACTACACTTCTATAAGGTTCATTTAAACCCTAAACATTTCATTATTCATTTACATATGTTTTCATGCTTGTTATATATGTTAAACACCACCTAGCTTATTTTCATGAAATAGTGAGATACTACAAGATATATATGATTCAAATTTATTATGTACATTGGTAAAATAACACTTAAAATGGAAGTACACATTATATATAAGTGTTAAATAAATTATATGCTTAGGTTATGAATTAGTTTGTGTTGAAAGTTTTAATTACAAAAGTTATGAACAAATGGTTTTGAAGACACTTACTCATGGACAAGCATCATGGACATATTATAGAGGACTTAAGATATATCAAGTTATGTTATGTATTAAGTTAGATGACTTGTAATGGTTTAATAAAGTGAAAAGTATATAAAACAAGTGTATAAAACTAATTAAGTAAAAACTTGCATACCTACTATTGGAATTCGTATATAAACATATATATTTTATGTTCTATTTAATTATATTTATAAAGTTAAAATGTTTATAAATATCTCATTAGTAAAAACGACGTAATTTTATTGTTTTAAACCCGTTTGGTATGTTTCTTACATCCACGTTCTCGTATTAGAAAGATATATCAAAATATTACATTTTGATATTTTGAAGATACTGGTGAAAAGTAATTTTTTACTGTTCATAGACTTTTATAAATTTAGTTATCGTAAACTCGTAAACGACGTATTTTATTCGTTTTAACTCCGTTTTTAGTGATTCTTTCCAGCACGTCTTCGTATTTAAAAGTTTTATCAAACTAATGTATTTTTCAAAAATGTATCTGAGATGAATAGTAACTTTTACTGTTCATAGTTTATATAATTATTTTTTATAAATTTAATTATGTAAACACGAAATAATCCATAAATCCTTCGTTATCTAAATCCAAAAATATGATTTTAATGTTCTTGAGATCCTAAAATTATGTACTATTAAGGAAATTTATCAAACCATTCTTATCAAAGTGGTTTTAATAAGTTTTTATAAAATTTCTTTTATAACGCGTTTAATTAACGTATAACTTGAAATTAGCGTATCTTCTTCGTTATAGCTTGGTTTTTCGAGTTCTCTATATGCCTACGATCATGGTAACATGTAGTATCTGATAAAACATAAAATATACATGTTAAAAATCGAATTTGATCAGACCCTTTTGGGGTTTTTTTTAAAAACATGTTCAAACTTGATTTTGTAACTTTTTAGTTTAACCACTTTGTTACAAGTCCTTTACAACCATATGTACCATGTATCTTACATGATTAGGGTCCTTAGTCCTTCATTTGTCCAAAGATTGTCCAAGAATCACAAGATCCATATGTCTAAATACTTATTTGTCCATAGATTTTATAAGATATACTTGGAGGTAAACTTGTTTATATATACTTTTTATATATAAACCACACTTGTACAATACTTATACTTCCATTATAACATGATATTAACATCCATATATCATAAGTAAAAGTTTACCAAACCATAAACAAGTGTAAAAATCCATTTTATAAGTTAATACTTTTCTAGAATGGTGATTAACTATATAACCATTATATACACATAAAATCACAAATATAAAGAGATTAAGGTTTTTAGATAACCTTAATATGATGTATGGTGATAACCAACAAGATCTAAACCCTTGTTTAGCAAACAAACCCTAGCTTTCAACACTTGAAAACCCTAATTCCAAGCAAAACCCAAATCTTGAATCTTGTTTGCTTAACTCTTGTAAACCTTAAACCAAACCTTCAAACCTTCTTGGTATATATTAGATATGTTGTAGGAACACTTGAAAATGTAGTAAATAAATTTGGTATGAATTTCTTAGGGTTTTTATGTTGGGTCGTGGCATAGAGAGCAAAAGGAAGAGAGATATGTAAAGGTTAACTTAAGAAAGAGAGTGGTGTGTTTAATACACTAGCTAGGCCTTTTTTTACATTCAAGGACTATTTAAGATCATGTCTAGGTTCATGAAGACATATGACGGTTTTTAGGAAGTTTGGTCATGGACTTGGAAGATATGGTCCTTGGTTTCCTAAAATGGTGTTATCCAATTGAAAACAAGGAAGTGTTTTGGAAGTTATTTTCTTGGGTGCTATCCTTATAATATCCGGCCCTTTATGTATTTCTAGTGGATGACTATTTGTTAATTTTGAGTATAGGTATAATTGTGGGGATTTGTTGAAGCGTTAGAAAAGTTTTGGTGGTTCCGTGAATGCCTAAACGTATTTTATCACGAAACGTAAACACTTTATGTATACCAATAAAATTAAAAATAAACAAAGTTAATAAGTTATCCTCAAAAATAATTACTTAAACACCTTGATTGATGTAAACATCAAGTTGTTTGATTCCAGTTTACATTGAATGATTATTTTTGCTTACGCGATTTAAACTTAACGATTACGATTTAAAAGCAAACGCGTAAATACTATAAATAATAGTGAATTTATTGACGTCGTAATTGACCCTAAAACATGGGGTGTTATAGTTTCCCCCATTGAATGTGGATTATTACGCAAGCATCTTGAACGGTGCGGTCTTTGTAAAGAGATGTGGATATTTCTTTCGAAATTGATCCTCGCGTTCCTATGTAAACTCAGGGCCTCGCCTAGAGTTCCATCGAACCTTGACAATTGGGATATGGCTTTGTTTCAATCATTTAATGTCACAATCCATGATTACTACAGGTTCCTCGACAAAATGAAGCTTGTCATCAATATGAAGTCCATCCAACGGAACGGCTAATGGTTTGTTTGCATGGCACTTTTTCAAGTTGGATACATGAAACGTATTGTGAACCTTGCTTAACTCTTGAGGAAGCTCAAGCTTGCAAGCAATGGCTCCAACCTTTTCCAACACCTTGAATGATCCGACATATAATCAAGGTTTAACTTCCCCCGTTTGCCAAAACGTACAACCCCTTTCCAAGGTAAAACCTTAAGTATAACACTATCCCCAACTTAAAATTCCATTGGCTTACGCTTTAAATTGGCTTAACTCATTTGCCTATCATGTGCGGCTTGTATTCTTGCTTGTTATGTCATATCTTCTCGTTCGTCTCTTGAACTATTTCTGGACCGATGAGTTGAACTTCTCTAACCTCGGCCCCATACACAGGTGAACGACACTTTCAACCGTAAAGTTCTTCAAATGGTGCAGCCTTGATGCTAGCGTGATAACTGTTGTTATATGAAAACTCGACCAATGGCAAATGGTTAACTTAACCCTTTCCAAAGTCGATCACATAAGCACGCAACATATCCTTGAGAGTTTGAATATTCCTCTCACTTTGTCCGTTAGTTTATGGATGGTACGCAGTACTCTCATATCCAAACTAGTACCCAAATCCTTCTGAAGTGACCTCCAGAAATTTGATGCGAACCTAGGGTCGCGAATTACAAATGATTGAGACAGGTATTTCATGCATCGTGACTACCTCCTTTAGGTACATTCTTGCCAGTTTCTCTATGGGACTAGTTTCCCTCATTGGTACAAAGATGACAGACTTAGTAAGTCGGTCAACAATCATCCAAATTGTGTCACAACCTTGTGACGACTTAGGAAGCTTCATGACAAAATCCATGGTGATATTGTCACACTTCCATTGAAGTATCTTGGGTTGCACCAACAAACCCGATGGCCTTTGGTGCTCAACCTTGACCTTAGCATATGTCAAACATTTTCTAACATAGGTGGCGATGTCGGCCTTCATATTGGGCCACTAATATAGCATCTTCATGTTCTAGTCAGAATCCGGATGGATAAAGTATTTTGACTTGTGGGACTCGTGTATAATCACAGTCCTCAACTTACCATATCATGGCAACCAACTCCTGCCATTTAAGCATAGAGTTCCATCCGTGCGGGGTTCCAACTTCTCCTCCGGTATATCCTTCCCGATCATACCTCTTACATCTTCGTTCTTGATGTTCTTGGGTTTCTGTGCTTCGATCTGAGCTTCTAGAATTTGTCTAGGAAGATTCAAGCCAATAGTCATAACTAAGGCTCAAACTCTAAATGGTCTAATTCACTCCTTCCTGTTCAAAGCATTAGCAACAACATTTGCTTTCCCTGGGTGATAACGAATCTCATAGTTGTAATCACTAAGCAACTCTAACCAATGACGTTGCCTTATGTTCCACTTTTTCTGATTAAGAATGTGTTGTAAACCCTTGTGATCAGTGAACATCGTACACCTGGTTCCGTACTAATAGTGCCTCTAAATCGTTAAAGCGAACACTACCAATCCAAGTTCCAAATCATGTGTCGTATAGTTTTTGTCATGAATTTCTAATTGGCGTGATGCATAAGAAATTACTTTCTCCCTTTGCATTAATACAGCACCCAATCCCTTATGCGAAACATCGCAATAGACTACAAAATCTGTCTTATATCAGGTAAAAGAAAGAATTGACACTTGGTACAACTTTGCTCTTAATAACTTGAAAATTTGTTTCTGCTTTGTCGCCCAAATCAAACTTGTTTTTTCTTGCGTCAAGCTTGGTCATTGATTTGGCAATCTTGGAAAATCCTTTGTGGATCCTGCGATAATACGGCAAGGAACTAACAATTAACGAATCTCTGTCGGTGTCTTAGGAGATGCCCAATCTTTTATGGATTCGATCTTGGCGGGGTCCACGTGAATGCCTTGACTATCAATCACGTGACCGAGGAACTGTATTTTGGAAATCCAAGATTCACACTTAGAAAATTTGGCATACAATTCCTCCTTCTTAAGCAATTCTAAGAAGTGCCTTAAGATGTTCTTCATGTTCCTTCTTATTCTTTTAATAGTAGATAAGGATATCGTCAATAAAGACAATCACAAATTTATCCAAAAATGGCTTGCACATGCGGTTCATGAGATCTATAAATACCTCTGGTGCGTTCGTCAAGCCAAATGGCATAACTTGGAGCTCATAATGACCGTATCGAGTTCTGAGTGTCGTTTTCAGAATATCTTCTTCCCGTACTCAAAGTTGGTGATAACCTGATCGCAAGTCTATCTTAGAATAAACATTGGATCCTTGTAGTTGATCAAATAAATTGTCGATCCTTGGGAGTGGATAACGATTCTTCACCGTTAGCTTGTTCAGCTCTCAATAATCGGTACACATTCGTAATGATTCATCCTTCTTCTTCATAAACAAGATTGGAGCTCCCCAAGGTGAGGACCTGGGTCTTATGAAGCCCTTGTTGGATAGTTCCTTCAGTTGGTCTGAAAATTCTTTCATTTTGGATGGGGCCAATTAATAAGTTGCCCGTGCTACAGGTGCAGCACCAGGTATCAAATCAATTTGGAATTCCACTTGTCGAGTCGGAGGGAGACCCGGTAAGTCTTCAGGAAATACATCAGGAAAATTTTGAACGATCGTTACGTCCTCAAGTCGCTTCTTCTTCGACTTGCCTTCAATCTCCTTTGTAGTAACATGTGCCAAAAATATAAGACATCCTTTTAGCATGTACTTCTGTGTTTTAGTGCATGAGATGATGTTCAAACGAGTCTCGTTTCCCCGGTCGCTTCCGTCACCGCGAACAATCAACGTTTCATTTCCCCAGGGAATATGAATGATTTTCTCGGCACAAACGATGACAGCTTGGTACTTTGCCAACCAATCCATATCGACTATGACGTCAAGACTACCAAGTTCTATGGGCATTAAGTCTATGTTGAATGGGTGATTTAAGAAATTTAATGTACAACCCCGAATGATAGCGTTTAACCTAATTATTCTCCCGTCAGCTAGTTCAACATCATAATAATGATCTAAGGTAGTTGGTGTGATAAATTTAGGAGCGAAATGCAGTAGACACAAAGCTTCTATCAGCACCAGTATCAAATAAGACAGAAGCATAGCGGTTGTTTAGAAGGAACGTACGCGTAACGACGTTTGAGTGTGGGTTTGTCCTTGCACGGCCTACCGCATACACTTTTGCTAGAGCATTGCCATTTCCACCTTGGTTACCATGGTTGTTGTTTTTCAGCTTTGGACAATCCCTCTTGAAGTGTCTCTAGGCTCTACATTTATAGCAAATAGGTTTCTGACCTGCCCTAGTGCCTCTCTAATTGTTACTAGCATTTGTATTTGCGGGACTCCTACAGTCACGGGCCAGATGGCCAACTCTATTGCACTTGTGGCATTTGGGAGCACATGGACCATCGTGGTGATAATTGTATTTAGCGCATAGGGGCTTAGATCCCCCGTATGGCTTCTTCTCACTAGATCCCACAATGTAAGCCCTGCCGGTGTTTTGCCTCTTGTTTTCTTGTCGTTGTTGTTGTTGGTTATCATCGTGCTTTCTTTTGTTATCAGTCTGACGCTCAACAAAAGTGCGGATTTTCTTATCCATCAACTCAGTTGCTATTTCAATTGCCTCTTGCATTGTCTTAGGCTTTGATGCTACTACACTTCCGTGGATCATGTCGGGCAAACCACCGACATATCTCTCAATCTTGTCAGACTCTTCAGGAAACATTCTAACACACAGCACTGCTAGTTCCTAAAAACGTTGGTTGTAACCTATCACGTCGGTACCTTTCACCTTTAAATTCCACAACTCAGCCTTGAGCTTCTTAATCTCGGTCCTCGGGCAGTACTTGTTAGTCATCTTCTTTTTCAGGTCTACCCAAGTCATTGCATACGCAACATCATGACAAACAGTCCTAACATGGGAGTTCCACCACGTTAGAGCACTTCCAAGAAGAGTACAAGTGGAAAAATTGATTTGGTTTTCCACAGAGCAGTTGCTTATACTGAACACAGTTTCCATCTTCTCAAACCATTGAGTCAATTCGACAACTCCTTTTGTGCCTTTGAAATTTAGAGGTTGGCACTTCATGAAGTCTGGGTAAGTGCATTCTCAAGCAACTTGTTATGTCCTTCTAACACCCGTTCCCAAATTATGGCTGTCATCGCCATTCGTGTTTCTGTCAATCACGTGATGCCAAAGCATCAGTAACACCTTGGTCGATCATTGCCTTAAGTTGGGCATTAGTCACAGAAGTAGTGGCAGTGGTATCGGCGGGGTTGGCTCTGGTGGTTCTTTTTGGTGCCATTTTCTTCAATCACAAGAAAATATAATACCCTTTAGATTTCATAAAATCATAACCATGACATGACATATACACAATAAATAAAGTGAGATCACAACACATAGTGAAATATACAACTGAATTGCAATCAACAATGATATAACCAAATCGACATTCATTCATAATAAATTCTATTACAGACATGACATAATACATCCTTTCCATATATAATCTGGAAACATACATGATCGATTTAGATACAAAATGATCACTACGATTAGGTTACAAAATGAAATATAAACAACCTAAAGCCTTACTAGCCTGGAGTTAACCTGTAATACTTAGTAGGCTAATATAATATAGCTACAACATAACCAAATCTACGAACTGCTATCGGCCTCCTCCGGTATCTCTGGCTGTGTTGGACCGCTAGCGGGTCCCTGCTGTCCCTGCAGTGCTGTCACATGTGTCTGCAGTGTACTCATCAGTCTTAGTGTCTCCACAAGTTGTGCCTGTCAAGCACAGTCTGCTGCTCGCAAGGCTGCAATCTCCATCTGTTGTGCCAATACAGTAGTCCTCAGTGCTCTCACCTCAGAACGGGCGGTGTCACTAGCATCCATCGACCGTCCCAGGCCTCACAGGAAAGTCTAGCCTCTCTCTCCATAAGTAAAGCAGTGTAAGCATGAGAGCGCCTATCTCTGCCTAGTAAGTTGAGTCGGCCGCTCAACACCTCTCTAGCCTCTTATGCCTCATACAGTCTCCTATAAATCTCATCAGTGTCCTATCTAACCATAGTAACAAGGTTGGTCATCCTCCGACCTAACTCTGTCTCATCAGTCGCTGGTGCCCCTGACATGCCCTCAAGCATTTCATCCCAAGTATCTGTAATCCCATAACCTACATCTCTCTCTGGATCTCGCCTAATCTCCCTATCCAAAGTGGCAACAAAAGTCTGCCCTAAAACCTCTAGTCGGTCTAGTAGCAGGAGCAGACGAGCTCTCTCCGACCTCGTACCTAGGACCAAAAGCAATACATAACCTCTTCTGAGGTGGTAAACAAACCTCGGGCCTATCCGCTTTATGGCAAGTAAAGGGTAGCAGCAAAGGGGGTGATGATGTAGGTGCTGGTATAGGTAGGAGTGGTGGTGTCCCTGATAGTAGTGTCTCTGATCGAGATGCTAATATGTAGGTGGATGGTGCAACAGCTCTCATCATGGCCATAGATGTCCTGGTATGTAAGAGTATGATAGGTGGTGGTAGTGGTAATGAATGAGAAGTGGATGGTGACTCGACCCTCTGCCGGATCATAGCGACTCTATATCCCAAAGGATAAGTAGGACTAGAAGGTAGTGGTAGAGGTGATATAGGTACTGGTGATGATACTGGTAGTGGTGGTGAGGGAATCTGAGGTAGTGGTGATGACCATGGGGAGAGTGGTGATGGTGGAGGTGATGGTATGGAAAGAAGTCTGGCAACCTCTGCCTCAGACCAAAATGGTGTAGGTGGCTCATCTCGGATAGACATCCTAGCAGTAACACGGTGTACAGGTGGTAGGACAGAGTCGGCCGGAGCTAGGTGCTCCTTCTCCTCCTCTTCGTCCTCATCCTCCTCAACATCCTCATCATCATCCTCGTCATCATCGGATGACTCATCATCATCATCGTCATCGTCTCCTCCATCGGCAGGATAATCGGCAGGGTCCTCCTCAGGATCCTCCTCAGGATTGGACTCAGGAATATATCATAGTGAATCAGCAGTATGTGAGACAACAGCAGGCAGTGGCTACTCCTCATCTAGAAGTACCTCATCCTCTGGTGGCATAAACTCTGGGTATACAGGCTCAGGAACAAACTCTGGTGAAAGTGGTGCCTGCTCTGGCTCCTCAAGGCCAGGCACATAATCCGGTAAAGGTGGTGCCTGAAAAGCGGCCACCATGTATGCATATGGGTCCTTTGGCATCACGGGTGGTCCATCGACTCCCGAAGATCCTATGTCTAACATACCTCCAAATGGACTAGATACCACCGTGTAGGTGACTGTGGGATCCTCCGAATCTGACATGACAATATCTGAAAATCAAAAGTAGCTTGTATAAGTATTTAATATAAGACTCTTATAGTAATATACATTTATATCATAACATGTATATCAATCAAGAATGCATCTAGTCTCACCAACTAATGCAACAACTAGTGCATGTATGTATGTATGTATGTCCCATGAAAGTCCTTTTGTATGAATGCAATGTATGAAAACGGTTATAGTCCAGCAAAAATATTTAACTTGGTTCTCTATAACCTTGGCTCTTGATACCAATCTGTAACACCCCCAAATTGGGTCACAACGGAATATGGGTCTGGGGGTGATACTTCATAGATCAATAGCACAAGATATATATAAGAACGACCATTAAAAAGCCGTTTAAAATTGATACATTGATACAAAAGCCTGAAGCTTCACTTGTTCAAAATACAAAGATTATAGTTCATAACGATTATACAAAAGTAATGCAACCAAATATTTAATGCATGTGACCTCCAAATCAAAACCACCAATGTATCCCTTGCACCTCGTGCCTTATTGATCCCCTAAAAAATATTGCTTTAAAACATCAAAAATAATGTTGGTGAATTCATAGGTTTGTAAAATGTATAAGTAGGATCGCAAGATTTCCCCATGATAATGCAACAGATGCAAACATCATAACATGTTATTACATTTTCCTAAGCTCATAACACTGAAGCTCGACATGTATGAATTGCAATATAAATTGCCAACATTGCCCGTGATGATGTTCTAACCTGCAACATCCTATGTCCGACATGGTATACGTTCGTTGTCCGGCATACCGGCACAGTGAGCATGACTCGCCCAAACGGGGTTGTCAATCCCAAATAGATCTATTTATAACATTCGCGCTCACAACAAGTAATTGACAGTTCATCATAATGGGCTCAGAGGGTTATCGCTACTTAGGCAAACACGTAATCGTAATGTAAAAATATCTACTAGCGTCTAATTGTAAAACATGCATATGTTTCTCACCCCAAAACTTGTAAATCATTATAAATGTAAAACATGGGGCTATGAACTCACCTTATGTGAATGATAACAAATATATCACAGAAAATGCGTCACGATAATGACCGAATGCAACCTAATTCAATATAGGTCGTATAAGTACTAAGCACTTAAATTAACTAATATCATATATAATTCTATATAGATACATCACCATCTAATTGCATTTGTGAAACAACACTTATAAAGTAAAAACGTTTATAAATATTACTTTAGTAAAAACGACGTAACTTTTCTATTTTAAGCCTGATTTGTATGTTTCTTACATCCACGCTTTCATATTAGAAAGATATAACAAAATATTACATTTTCATAATTTGGGTCCTCTAGTGAACAGTACTTTTTATTGTTCATTGGCTTTTATAAAATTAATCGCCGTAAACCCGTAAATGTCGTATCTTATTTGTTTTAGCTTTGATTTTAATGATTCTTTCAAGTACGTCTTCGTAATTTAAATTTCTATCTAATTAATGATGTTTTCAAAATAAATATATCTGATATGAACAGTAACTTTTCTAAAGTTATTTATTATCGTAAACTTGCAAAATTCATAACTCCTTCGTTATTGATCTAAAAATTACGATTCTTAATGTTTTGGAATCCTAAAAATATGTACTATCTGAGAAAAATAACCAATATTATATACCAGAAGTAGTTTGTAACTTTTTTTACTAAATTTCTTTTATAAACGCGTTTATTATCGTATAATTTGTAAACTACGTATCTCCTTCGTTATAAATCGGTTTTTCGAGTTTCTTACCTTTTTGGAATCCTCATGAGATGTAGTATTATATAAAAATATAAAATGAATGCTTTATATTTCAAATTCAAACAGCCCTTTTTGATCATTTTCTCAAAATATGTTTAAAAGTTGTTTTTATAACTTTTTAGTTTAGCCACTTTGTCACAAGTCCTTTACAAACATTTATACCATGTGTCTTATGTACTTAGGGTTCCTAGCTCATTATTTGTCCAAAAATTGTCCAAGAATCACAAGATCCATGTGTCTAAATACTTATTTGTCCATAATCTTATATAAGTAACTTTTTATACTTTTTACTTTTATATACTTTATATAACTTAACCAACACTCATATAGAGTATATAATTAATTTATAACATGACCATAACATCTATATATCACATGACAAAGTTTACCAAAAGCATAAACAAGAATAAAAACCATTTTATATCTCATTATGTTCCTTAGATGGTGATTAACTACACAAACATTATATATGCATAAAATCACAAAAGTAAAGAGATTAAGGTTTTTAGGTAACCTTAATATGAAGTATGGTGATGAACAACAAGATCTAAGCCCTTGTTTAGCAAACAAACCCTAGCTTCTAAGTCTTAGAAAACCCTAAATTCCACGTAAACCCTAATCTTGAACCTTCTTGCTTTAACACTTGTAAACCCCAAACCAAACCATCTAAACACCTTAAGTTATCTTAGATATAATGTAGGAACACTTGTAAATGTGGTAAATAAATTTTGTATGGGTTATGTAGGTTGTTTGTTTGGTGTCGTGGGATAGAGAGAGCAAGAGGGAAGGAATGAGTTGTTTTCACTAAGTAAAATGAAGAGTGTGTATTTATCTTACTAGTTGCTAGCTTATATACCAGGAAGACTTAGTCAAGATTTCTTAGAAAGTTTAAGGACAAGATGAGGAATTTAAGGAATGAAAAGACCAAGTTACTAGTCATAGTTGGTAAAACATAAAGAGTTGAAATTGGTACAAGACTTTTAGCAAGATTTTGAGATATTTTATCTTATGATCTCATCCATATCCGGCCATATATAGATATATATGATGAAGTTTTATAATTTTTGAATATTGGGTACAATTGTGGGTATTTGTTGAAGCGTAGAAAAGTTTTGGTGGTTCCGGGAATGCCTAAACGTATTTTATCATGAAACGTAACCAATTTACATAACCAATAAAAATAAAATGAACCAAGTTAAAAATTATCCTCAAAATAATTTCTTAACACTTGCTTGATGTAAACATTTAATTTTTTGATGCCCGTTTATATTGAACGATAATTTTTAGCTTAAGCAATTTAACTTAACGATTTCATTTTAAAAGCAAATGCGTACAATACTAAAAATAAATAGTGAAATATATAATGTCGTACAATGACCTAAAACACGGGGTGTTATATGAAAATTTTCTTGACATGATCCGAGTTGTCCGAATCAACGTACCTCTTGTCGACGTCTTAGCTGGAATGCCTAACTATGGAAAATTCCTCAAAGAACTCATAAGCAACAAGCATAAAATCAAAAAAAATTGTTGCTTTCCTAAGCGATGAAAGTTCAGCGATGAACCAAAATAAAGTTCCACCAAAACTCAGAGACACAGGAGGTTTTCTTATTCCATGTAATTTCAACAAAACTTTCTCCTGCAATGATTTAGCCGATCTTGGTGCTAGCATTAACCTTATGCCATATTCTTTATATGCGAAACTATCTCTCGAAACTCTTAAACCTACCAAAATGAGCATATGATTAGCCGACAGATCATTCCAATACCCTGTTGGAATAGCTGAGAATATGTGATGTGCGGTTGTCTAAGGACTTCTACATGAAGTTTTACAACTCCCTAGGCAGAGCACCTAATCGTTGTAGTAGTAGTATAGGCAAGACTCGGGGGGTTGTTATCGTTCACTCGAGGAATAGGTTGGGGAGGCTTGATCATGGTCTAACAGAATTCTAAGGGTTGAGAGAAGATTTTTTTATATTTTTATGTTTTATGAAAAGCAAGTAAATCATATAATTAGAGAGGTGGTTGGTTTTAGATATTAAACTAAATGACAATCTAAACTAATAGTGATAACAATAAGATAAAAGACTGTTTATTTAATTATGTATTACTCCCTAAATTGCTTCTCCTAGTGTTGTTGCCTTGTCACCCTTGTGATAATCTGTGTAATTATTTCCTAAGTCCTGAACGAATTACACGAACTCGCTGTCTACTTAGTATTCTGCTAGAGCAACGCATAAGTAAGGTAGTATGAAGACTATTACAAGGCCCCTAGGGGTACACTAAGTGCATGTGAAATACATTAAAAGTGGATCAACCATATTAGGGGGCAAGGTAGTATGAAGAGTGTTACCCGATGGTATCCTTTCTACACAATTACGTTTCCCTATACATATCAACAGTGATACAGACAAAAGCTAGTTTTCTAAAGCCTAACGTGCACATCCATTACAAGAAGCAACACCACTAAGATCTACATTCTAGGTTTCATACAATCATAAATAAACACAATAGAAGGTTTAGCCAAGCATGTTATAGATAAACCAAGAACATAGATGAATCAAACAACACATAGACATATTGAATGATTAAATAAACCCTACTTGATTAAAACATAAGTTGGAGGAAGTACAATAGGGTTTTTAGGCCCTAAAATCATCCCTAACAGCTGCTAAATGAACTAGGGTTCGTACCCTCTTTTTATTCTAAAGTTACACACTCAAAACCCTAAATTCGGGTTTGTATATATAGGAAAATCGTTGTGACGACATCGCGTTTTAGTCGTGACGCCGTCATGATAGAGAATATTCTAGATAATGGGCTGGGTCGTGTACTCTGACGCCGTCTTGAGATCCCGTGACGCCGTCTTGGTCTTCGTTGTGATGGCGTCACGTTATATTGGTAACGCCGTCTCCAGCCACTGTAGAGAAATTCTTGAGTGATGTTGGTGTAGGTCCGTAGTCTTGTCTGTTTCTTCTCCAAATGAGCCCAAGTCATGTGTAATTCATCCAAATGCCTTCCAAATGAGAAATACCTGAAAAGGAACGATTAAGTACCTATTTTGGGCATAAATGCACGATTTTGGGGGTTAAACGACCCCGAAAAAGTGTATAAAATAACACCTTATCAAATACCCCTACACTTGGGATTTGCTTGTCCTCAAAAAAATGGGCTTTTCTACCTAGACAATAACAGTATGAGGGGTCATTTTACCTACTCTTTAAACATATTTTACAACACAACCTTCTAGACATCGTAATTAAAAGCACGGAAAACATATACTAGCACCTCACATAAGTGTTTGGGATTCTCTCTTTCACTCGGGTGTATAATAAATTATAACATAAGGGGGAAACAGAAAATCAACACTCATTACCTGTCATAGCATATAAATTACCATAGGCTTCGTAAAGGATCAAACCTCCACCGCTAGGTGCAAGTATTATTCATTACTATCTAAGAGGTCTTTTAAAGGGTTGTAGGGTGTAGGTGTAAAATAACATATCATGGAAACAAAAACGGATGGGATACATTTAGGTGGCTTTGGGTGAATTTAGAGTGGAAGGGTTAGCTAATTATTTACACGAATACACTTTGGTTTGGTTGCTAAGCTAAGACTCGGACGAAGATCTATAAACTCTACACAACTCTACATCAATCTCTTTCTTTTTCTTTCCTCTTTTTTTTTGAATAACATAATACATCACATGGGTTTTATAATACGTACCCCTACTTTTGAGCTTTTACATGCTCAATATTTACAATCTATCTAATGACCCGATTTGAGGTGGATCAAAATAACATGAAGATCATTTGACAAACATATGGGAGTATTGACTTAACTTTTCTTCCATATTCTTCTGCAAAATAAATACTACCATGAATCCCAATCGTCCCAAAACTGTATTTACAAGGATAAGGACTTAGCAACCGTGTACTCAATAATTAACTTGGATTAACACAATAATGTACTAAAAGCGAGTACATATAAGGTAGGCTAAGGCTATTTAGGTGTAATGATTGGTTTAAAGGTGATAATGCTCTTCATTAATAATCTGGAATCCACCAGAAAATTAAGAGAACCGTAAAAAAGAATAGGCTCGGAGGGTTGTACTAGGGGTATCATGCACTAATGATGAGTGCATGGCAAGGGTGTGGGATAGTTACATGATCGGTGTGATCATAATAACAATTACAGGTTTAAAACATGGTTAATCCTAATGCCTCTTATCAAGCAAATCCTAATACTTACTATGCGGTCTCGGGATGCATCACCAAAAAAAGTTCTAGAATTTAATATGCTACTGGTACACTCATATGAATTTTACTAACACCGGACATTCTAGAAAAGGTGACTAGGCAATGCATACATGGCTGTAATGACGGAATAGACATGCACGCCTACAGATCAACCTTAACTCGAACCGGTAAAAATAAAATCATCTTGGGTTACCAATGATGGGTACCCGAATTCCTAAAGATCTAAAGGCCAACCTCACATTTTTTGGGTGGAATTCTGAGGGTTATTGTGCTAGTCATATAAATTCCTATCCATGAGACGCTATTAATACTTGGTTTTTGTCTGAATGTGTCGTAAAAAATTTAAATTTGGGTAAAAATTACCTCTTATGCTATGTTTCGATATATTACCCATCATTTTAAGGACAGAGCAAATGGCAAATGAAAGAATAGTTTCTAAGGCTTATTTTCCCCCCTACACTTAAGTTGAACATTGTCCCTAATGTTCTATAGAATTACCCGTAAGAACGAATAAAGGGAAAAGAAAACAAGGAAAAGAAGCTGGTACTCCCCTGGTTTACTCAATAATGGAGAAGAAACATGCGATAACTGGTTAAATCGTCCTCCAAGAATCATCCAATGAAACTTCCTAAGAACTTCTTATATAAGCTTTTGGGTTCATTCAAAGCTTATATAAAAGTTTGTTTTCAATTCTGTCTTAAAAACTGAAAAAAAATCACAAAAAGAATCCACTCTCAATTACCTCAGCAAAATTTGGAATGATAAGCTAGCCTGGAAGAGCTTATAACCATACACTTGTCTTTGATAAGCTAGGAAGCTTGTAGATCAGCTTCTTGTAAGCTTAATCACCTTGTTTTAAGCAAATGGAATTGTGAGTTCTTACTTTTCCATTTTCTGCTTATTTACTATTCATAATCTATATTACTGCCTTTTTTTTTACTGTTTTCCTGCTTTTATGATTGCTTATTTAGTTGTTTATGCTTGTTTGTCATTATTTATTGCTTGTATGTCATTTAGTTAAGTTTTCATTTAAAACTGTCTTTAATAGCTCAAATCTGCTTAATCTGTCTGCTTTATTTTAAGTGCTTATTCCTGTGTTATTATTGCAGCTTATTGCTTATTATTCATTGTTGTCCATCTGTCCTATAAGAATCTTGCTCAAATCTTTGAAAATCAGCTTAAAAAGGATTTTTCAAACTTAAAGGGGGGTTTGGTTTAAGGACCAAAATAGGTCAAAAATTGGTGTAAAACTGATTTGTGTCATTAATTCTAACTTTAACAAGCCTTCTTTAAGTCATATTAACCTGTTTTTAAAAGTTTTAAAGTCTTAAAGCTAGTTTTAAAGGTTTTGGTTCTAAATAGTTGCTTAATTATAAGGTTTATTTTAAACATGTAAGCTTAGCTTATTTGATTGGACTTTTAAAATGAAGCTTGTTCAGCATGTTTATGCTTCACAATGCAGTATTTAGGGGGAGTAGTTTAAGTGTGCAATTCCAATTGCATTCTTTTGTCAAAATCTGTCAAGTATCATAGTTTTCTCTTTTTCAAAGTAAAAATCCATTTTTCAATCTCAAATTTAGGTAGGTTAAAGTAAGAATCAAGGTCTAATTTTATTAGCATTAGCTTATTAGATATAGAACTATCTATCCTGTTTTTAGCTGTAATTTAGATTTTTATAACTTATTTAAAGTAAGCTTAAATTAGGCCCTGCAAATAGCTAGTTGTCTTTTTAAAAATGATAAACCAAAACTCAGTAGCTACAGTTATTGCTAGTCAGCTTTTTTCGTTCAAGCTTTTTCATGGCTTATTTGATTTTCAAACTGGTTTTTGATTGTTGTTTTAGATAGCTTATTGTTTAAGCTTTTCAGTGGTACAAGTCATTTTGCCATAAGGTTCTGTCTACTAGCTTAAAAATAAGCTCAAAAGTGCCTCTAGAGGCTGTTTGGTTAACAATTTTAGCCCAAAGAGCTTATTTGCTTATTTAAGCATTTTAGCTGGTAGGTTTGCTTTATTTAGGTTTAGATTTGCTTATTAGGTTAGTTTCAAGCCATTTTAGATTATTTTACCTAGGTTAGAGCTTATTCAAGCTTATTAGCCTTTTAGTTTAGAAATTTTTAGTTTAAAGCCCTTTTGAGGAATTTTGTAATTTTAAGCTTAGTGCAACTTATTTTCTTTGCTTATTTATGTTCCCGTTTGCTCATTAGATGTAGCTTATAGCCTGTGTTTATTTTCTTTTTCTTTTTCACTAGCTTATTAAGACAAACAGTTTAGCCATTTAGTCGTTTAGTGTAATTAAGCCTTCTGTCACTCTTTTTAGCTTATTTCTGAGCTTATTTTTAAGTTTTAAAATTTTTGTTTTCATTAAAGTTGTGTGTTTACAGCTTATTTATAAGCTGTGTAAAAATTTTGTTAGCAAAAAAAGCAAAAAAGGAAGTTGGAAGTCCAAGGTGAGCAAAGCTCGAACCTTGGACCTCAACACCCTCAACCTCTCACACACACACTGAACTACACACTCGCCCTTGGGTCTTTTTCAGTTTTGTTTTGCAAAAGTTATTATTTACCCCCTTTTTAGTCATTTAAGCTATATGCCCGTTTTTGCCCTATTTCTTACTTATTTAAATAAGTTGTTCCACCCATTTTAATTTTCCTAGATCAAGCACTGTTTAAAGGACTTTTCAGAATTTTTTTAGATTTTTCCAAGATTGTTTAGTATTTTTAATTAATTTTTTTTATTAAAACTGTTTTTAATTCATATTAAATAAAAAAAAATATATATATAATTCTTTTTTTTAAATTTCTTTTATACGTATTTGGACTTAGGAAAATAAAATTTTGCATTCGTAGGGTAAATTTTAGAATTTTATTTTTAAAGAACGGTATTATGAATCCCGTTCTCGTTTTATTTTTGTGTTTGTAAGCTTATAATGCTTTCGTTTAAAGGGTTTTCTTTTGCTTATTTATTATATTTTAAATTGTAGAAATAGAATCCAAATCAACAAAAATCATTATATCACAAAACGGCCATCAAAACTTAATCCTTATTCCTCAATTCACACCCGACGGGAACGACCCAGAGATTTTAGATTTACCTTTGCCAAAAGGAATTTCTATATCTTTTGGAATACGTATACTATATATATTATAATTACCCCTAAAAAGGTGGTTATCATTTTGGCGCCGTTGCCGGGGAGGTGTGTGCGATTTTCGTGTTTCGTTTGAAGATTAGTTTTTGAAGACCCTTCCTCGTGAAGTTATCATTTTCCGTTTGTGAATATTTTTTCTTATTATTAAAAATTAAAAAATACCAACAATACTTTTCCTAAAGTATTGAAAGTACCTAATTTTTTTTTTTTGAAAAAAACCAACAAAACAAAATCGTAGTTGTTAATCGATATAAATCAGCTCACCTTGAATTACAAACCTATAAGGAGGGTAAAAGCTGCTGATCCAGGAACTATCCCCAAAAAGGAAGAACCTTTAAAAACGCTTTGGCGTGCTAATTCCTTCCGCTCTCTTGTGCGTAGTTTAAAGAGCTACCGTGGACTTTTAACATTCGGTTACCAAAAATATTGTGTTGTTCTTTGAATTTTGAGCATGCGCACTCGCTCTTCAAATTTCTTTCGAATCTAGTTGGACACATCTTCTCCTAATCCAACTACATTAAATCCGAAACGTCGTAACCGTAGATGTTCAAAGCAACCTTTTTTCTCTGAAAATCTTCCGTAGAATACGATGGCCGATCAACGTACTATGGCGGAATTGCTCCGTGCACCCACCGAGGGTTATGCGGAGGCAATCGTGGTTCCACCAATTCTTGCTGAGCATTTCGAGCTCAAGCATAGTCTCATTAATATGATGACTTCGGACCAATTCTTCGGACTTGAGAAAGACAATCCTCATGATCACATTCGTTGGTTTAACAAAATAACTTCCACAATAAAATACAAGGATGTGCCTAATTCAGCGATTAAGCTTATGCTTTTTCCATTCTCTCTTGCGGGGGCAGCCCGTCGTTGGCTCGAAAAAGAACCCCCTCGTTCTATTCTCACTTGGGAAGATCTTGTTTCCAAATTCATCAATGAATTCTTTCCTCCCTCAAGAACGACAAATCTCCGAAATGAAATTTCCAACTTTGAACAACGTTTTGGTGAATCGTTTCATGAGGCATGGGACCGTTACAAAGATCTCCTTCGTGCATGCCCTCATCATGGTTTTACCGAATTGCACCAACTTGATACCTTCTACAATGCCTTAAACCCAACCGACCAAGATTCTTTGAATTCTGCCGCCGGTGGTAATCTTTTGGAAAGAAGTACTCGAGATGTGTTGACGATTATCGAAAACAAATCCAAGGTCCGCAATTCACGAAACAAATCGATTGTTTCTCAAGTGAAATCAAGTGATGTTAATTCTTCTTCTTCCTCTGATATAGCCAAACTTACTCATGCAGTAAATCAGCAAACAAGTGCTGTGACTACCGCCATGACCGCTATTCTCAAACAATTTCAAGCAACCCCACCTCCAGCTTCCGTAAA
Organism: Tanacetum coccineum; assembly: GCA_026074375.1. Classification (NCBI taxonomy): domain Eukaryota; kingdom Viridiplantae; phylum Streptophyta; class Magnoliopsida; order Asterales; family Asteraceae; genus Tanacetum; species Tanacetum coccineum. Next base: position 23,789 of record BQNB010045350.1, read on the forward strand.
AGCTGTTGAGGAAATTTGTGTTACTTGCGGTGGTGCTCATCCATATTATCAGTGTCTCGCCGCCGATGGCAACACTTTCCCGGAATATCGGGATAATATCCAAGGATACGTTGCAGCAGCCGCGGGTAACTACAATCAGGGTAATTCCGGTTATCGTCCTCCAGGTGTGGCTAATCAAACACGACCACCGGGTTTTGCTCAACCCAATGTGCAAAATAATCAAAACCGGTTTAGCCAACCTCAAGGATATAATCGAGGAAACAATTTCAATCAAAATCCAACTTATCAAGCACCAATTCAACAAAACCAAAGTGTTCCTTTAAGTGAGTTAGAGAAAATTAAGAAAATGAATGATGTTAATATAAAAGCCATGCAAGCTCAAATTAACAATGTGAAAAATGAGTTAAGAAATGAAATGCAAACTTCGCTCAATCTCAATGTCATACCAAACCAATGGCTAAGAACATGATACTAGCTTTTTCCAAATGAACACCGCTTCTACTTCGGGTACGGGATCTCTCCCTAGCAACACCATTGCTAAACCCTGAAAGGTGAAAAGAAAGCATCCACCACCCGAAGTGCGGTCTTGTTCTGTGATGGACCCCTTTTCCGTCTATCCTATGCTCCTTCATTCATCTAATCCGAATGAGGATGAACGTGATATATGAGACTTTAAACATACCCAAACTCGCTGAGTAGACCATTTATGTTCCCACCTCTTCTTGTCCAAAAAGGCTCAAACCAACTTCTCTAAAAATTATGTGGTGCAGCAAAAGGGATCCTCTTCACCTTCAAATCCCTGTATCCTTCAAGAAATGTGCACCAAGAAAAAAAACAAGAGAAAGATGAAGTCCAAAACAAAATTTTGGCAAAAGGTTCAAACAACTTCACATTGATATCACTCTTGCCGATGCTTGAATCATACCTAAAATGCCAAAGACCATAAAAAAGTCTCCTTTCCAATAAAGAGAAACTTTTAGAGCTGGCAAACACACCCCTTAATGAAAATTGCTCAGCGGTTATCCTTAAGAAGTTACCCGAGAAACTAGGAAACCCTAGGAAATTTCTCATTCCGTGTAGTTTTAGTGAGCTCAAGTGCAAAGCCCTAGCCGATCTAGGTGCTAGCATCAACTTGATGCCACTCTCGGTGTGGAAAAAGTTAGGTTGAACCCGAGCTTATTTTCACCCGCATGACCCTGTAGAACTAGCTAACCGGGCAAATTGCGTAACAATACACCGCAAGAATTGCAAGAGATTCTTTGTTCCGGTTGGAAAGTCCAATCCCCTATTTAATCATCGATGATTTGAAAGCGAACCTCGATTCCCCCTCATCTTAGAAGACCGTTCTTAAACGGTACCGCATCTATGCTTGATTGACGCTCACTAGAGAATAAATGATACTCCAGACGGTGACAAAAGGTTAATCTTGAATACGAACATATACTTCAAGCTATTCTCTAACAAGCCTAAAAAGATCAATCAACATGATGACATCACAATGTCACACATAAAGATTATCTTGAGACTTAGTTTTGCAAATGAAAAGAAAACAAATAATCAAAGTGGCAAATCCATACTTTTCCTTCTCATAGACGATTTAACTTCACGGAATTTATCAAACCGTTGAGTGCCATCCCTACTCTGATTTCGGAACCCGTGACCAAGTCTCTTCTTCCCCCCATAATTACTATCCTAGTTTAAAAAAGAGAGATCAAATTTGGGAAGAATTCGAAACAGCTTATCCTCGCAAATTATGTCATTTCCACACCGAGAAATTAAGACCTGTCTATCTTTTACTCGAGGAGTTTCCCGATGAACACGCTCTTTATCACAATTCCACCGAGAAATGAATGACTTCCTTTGATATCGAATCCGATCTTAGAGAAATAACAATATTTGCTTAATCCATGATCTACCAAGGAAAAGGAATTCTATTCTTTAGGATATCGATTGATGAGGGTAATCTTGCGCCGATCTTGTTGATACCATCGGAGATGTCACCCAAGAAACATACTCTTGATTATTCATCTCCACCATTATATAAGATGTCGAATGATTGGATCTTGTTTGAACTTGATACGCGATAGAGGTAGATGTTTACGATGATCCATTTGACTCCAAGGAAGATAAAATTAAAGAGTCTAAACTCTTGATTGATGAACTTGATCCCCCTAGATCAAGTGATTTCCTTCCTTCCCCCATGTGTGACTCGGTTCTCTATGATGATTTTTCCCGAGTTGATGCTTTTTTTGGCCCACTTCAACCCCAATAACGAAGCACAAAGTATTTAAAATCCTATTATACTCATACCATGAGAACCTTTTGGAAGTCACTATTCAAGCAACAACAGATAAGACATGTAAAGAAGACCACAATGCTCTCTTTATTCTTAATGATATTAATCCTCCTCTTTATGAACTTCCTTTCCACAAATAAGTTCCCGGGTCCGAAATTTTACTCCTGTTTTCATTTGAAAATGAGGAAAAAGTTTTCAACCTTGGGATTCTCACTTCTAAAGGAGTTCATACTTCTCTTCTCCCAGAATTATATCGTCGGGGCCCTAAAGCTTTCAAAAGTCATTAAATTTTTTTTAAGCCAGATGGAGATTTTTCTTGCTCTTTATAGAGAGGAACATCCCCGTGTTTTGGATGTTACGTGTCTCCATTTCTATCCCCCTTGACCAATTCAAGTATGGGGGGATCGGGTCAAGCTAAGTGACCTTAAACAAGCGCTTCGTGGGTGGTAACCCATGCTTATCCTAATATAATTATATAGTAGTAATGAATAAGTGTTTTTTGTTGTGAGAGAGGCTTGCCTCTTCCATTTTCCGTGCTTTGTTTTATGTTGTATGTCCAGGATTACCCGGTTTTTAAAGGCCCTTTGTGCTCGTGTTTTGCCTTCGTTTCACGATCGTGCTTCACATCCCCTCAGCTTCAATGGAATCCAAATATCCAAATCTATCGACTAACGTTTATCTTTGAAGCATACTTAATAAACGCTTTAGATAAACGTAGAAACCCTTCTAACAACATGGAAGAAAAGTTCGGATCGAAGAATGGTGGATCTATCGCATATAATAGAGCCTGCAGTCGTTAGTATAATCACTTAAAACCCGATTTTTACCACCAAAAACCACACCCCCACAACAATATAAAAAAAATTACAAAAACAAAATAAGTTTTTGGTCAAATATTGACTTTCCCTGCTGGAAGAAATACGAAAAATTAGACTCGATCGAGCGAGTTGAGCTCTCTAGCTTTTACCATAACTTTATTAGCCTAAGCATTCGCGATCATAGCGAAGAACGAAAAATGATCGAGTTAAATTATGAGTTGTATTGCTCAAACAAGGATAATAGGAAATCTTAAGACACATAAGTGTAATTTTTTTGCTAATTACTCCCATAAGCTTCTAACCGGATTAATAGTACACGCTCTCTTCGAAAATTAAACTTAAATCAATAATTTTTGAAGTATAGTCGATATCAATAATTTTAGTTCAAATTTATGCTTAAATTTTCCAAAAAGAAATTTTCTTTATATCATGGCAATATAAAGTGTTAAAAAATGATGAAAAATGTGGCAACAATAATAATAAACTGTGGGCTAATAAAAATTTACTGCATCTTGCCGGCTCACAACCGATGTATCAGTCTTCTAAATTAAGGAACATAGTATTGTATCAGAGACTGATAAAAGTTGTTGCATCTGCCGGCTCACAAACCGTATGTTGCATGCATTCTAAAATGTGAGGTATATTCATTAGTTTAATGGATGTGTAATATCTAAGTGTAGTAAGCTGAATTAAAAATAAGGGAAAATCTTCTTTTTCTTAAATTTAAAAAGCTTTTGAACTAAGACTATAACATTTTAAGTTGTAATTTTAGTATATACGGGAAACCTAAGATCTTTGAAACCGAAGGTCCTTAAGTCCCGATACAAGTCTCTGTGGGTTTCAAAAACCTAACTGTGTCACTTAGCCAAAATTTGTGTGATTTACCAAAGACGAAAGTCCGATTACATGGATGATCTCTGCCTTCAAACACATTATCTCCCGGGTGGAACGTAAGCATAGAAAATTTATGCAAAACTTATCCATGGTTGAAATTCGAAATGGCACATTCACCCTAAGATATAATAATGTCGAGAGTGAAATGTTTCACAAGTTAAACATATGAGTATGTTAGCATCTTAACTTAAATTTAACGGTGATTTCGTTTTAAGGCTGTGTTTGGATGAAGTGAAAAGTCTGGAGCACACGATGAATTTTATCCTTGTTTGGGGCCTTTTAGGATTGAAATGTTCTGTTCTATGATCCTTAAAAGTTTGAAAATAACGAAAGTCCAACACAGTAGATATTTGCTTAAAAATAAAAGTAAACAAAAGAAATGAGAAAAAGGAAAAAATACAAAAATATGTATGATAATAAGTGTATAAATTTAAAAATGGTAAAAACATGGGTTTCAAAGTCTAATGAATCTTTTAATTCCCCTTGATAAACACTTAGCTACTTTTTCGAGGTAATTAGTCGAGGTGGGATTATATTCTTGGTTTTCTTAAGTGTTTACTTATGGCATTGCATGAGGACACGGCAATAATTTAGTATGGTGGATTTTGGTATGTGCTTAATTACACATACATTTACCTAGGAAACATGCCTCAAGACTAAAAACATACATAATAACATTGTTATTTGTGTGTTTTTTTGCATTTATATTGTGCAGGAAAGAATTCCAACAAAACGGACAAAAAACAAAGCCAAAAACACAAAAACCGAGCACGAAACAGAAAGATCGTTGAAAAGACAAAGTCAAAGTCAAAGTCAACACCCAGACAAAAATCGAAAGTCAAAGTTGATGCCGGGTCAGTCCCATTAAAGTATTAATGAAGACAAATAAGCCCAAAATCTTTTTATATAAAACAAACGGCCAAAAGCCCAACATAAATGGCCAACACTCCCTTATGAACGATTATACACAACACCCCTTTAACTGTTTAGGCAGTTAGTCCAAGGACTAGGCTTGTAAACACAACATACAACCTCAGGGGCTTGATTCGTCAGATAGTACACACTTATATAGCAACCCTAATACAGATCCTAACCGAATGCCCTTGACCAAGGCAAAAGGTCAAATTCCACAAAAGGATAAAATACACAAGTAAGAATCAATAATAAAAAGATTCCGGAAGAGATATTCCCGGGTCGTATGTCCCAACGAGGCTGCAATTGAAAGTTATCCTGGTTTGATGAGAAATTGAATGATGAAGAATATATGATGGAAACACTGATATAATTACAACTAAAATTAATTAAATAAAACCTAATTTAATCTACGGGAAACAGGTATAGGAAATGGGGATCTTAAAAACTACGGGAAACAAAATTAGTTATAGGGAAATCCTAAAATTAAATCTATACTAAAATACGGGGAAACAGAAATCAGTATCTATGGAAGACCTAAATATTAAAAATTAAGGAAAAAATAAATGCTAATATAATTAAAAATCAAAATTAAATTCTAATTAACTTAATTTGAAAAATAAAGAAAACTAGAACTAAAACGGAGGTCGTTTGAATGCTAAACGAAAAGAAACGGTAAAACGCACCCGGTAAAAACGGGTCTAAAACTGAAATTTAAGAAAAATTAAGCCTACACTAAATTTTATATTTTTCCTAGACACTAAATGACAAAAGAAAATTTTTAAAAAAGAAAATAATTTTTTTATTAAATTTTAGATTTTTTATGATTTTTTTCTAAATTTATAACTAATTAAAACAAAGAAAATAGAAAAAGACAGAAAATATAAGTATAAAAATTCTGAAAAAATAAAATTAAATAAAGAAAAAATTAACAATTCTAAAAATATAAAAATGCCCAAATTTTACTGTTTAAATAAAAAGTAATTAAACTAATTAAATCTAAACCTAATTTAAATTAATTAAATTAAATAAACTAACTAAAGTTAACCTAAGGGACTAACAGTGAAAAGGACACAAGGACTAACGGGGTAACAGGCTAACTAACCACAGGGACTAACAAAGGTAACTATAAAAGAGGAAATTACACAATTGGTCCCTGAGGTGGACCCCGATTACAAGGTGGGTCCAAAGTGCTTATTATCAAAAAGCTATAAAAGAAAACTTGTTAAGGGGCTTGAGGGGAGTAACTTTTGTAAAAGGGGCATAAGCTGAAGTGAACTAAATAAGCTAGAAATGTGAGCTTATGGGGCTGACAGAAACTTATTAAGCTTATGAGCTTATTTGCTTTTTCTTTGAGGTTTTAAGCTGCAAAATAAGCTAGAAACTAGTTGAATAAGCTACTAGACCTAAGGGTACCCTAAATATAAGCTAGGTCACTTAATAAGCCCTAAAATAAGCTAATATGCAAATAAGCTATATTGACAGTTTTAAAAGAAAACAGAAAAATGGTGACTTTAAGGCCTAAATAAGCTAACTAAATAAGCTAGATAAGCTATAAGCTTTTGGGGACTTAAAGAACAACTAATAAGCTATAAATAAAAGCTAAAATAACTCAGGGCTTAATACAAAATAAGCTAGATAAAAGGGGCTGAATTTGGAGTCTAGCACCAGGGGAGGGCAACACAGTGGCTAGGGGGCTTTTTTTAGCTTATGCAATAAGCTCTAAAGAGCTTATTAGCCAAGTCCAAGCACAAACAGATTAAAAAGGGTGGCCAATGAGCTTATTTTCAAAATTTGAGAGCTTAGGGCTTAATTAAAGCTGCTGATAATGGGGCTTAAACTTGAGGGATTTCAAAGATCATGACAAAGCTAAACTTGACTTATACTTGGTCAAACCAAAAGGGACAGCACAAGGGCTTGGTAAATTGCTAGAAACAACAACAACAAGCACACAAATAGTGTGCTTAAGCTGCATAAGCAGCTTGAGCCTTTAAGCTCAATTATGCTTATTCAAATTTTGACAGAAACCAAAAGACACTTAAAAATTTATTTCCAAACTAAAAGTGGTGATTTAAGTTGCCTAATAAAGCCTACACACTCAGCCAAAGTTGGCTGAGTGAGCTTGACCCATGATAAACCCATATTGACCCATTTTGGGGTTAAACCAAACACCCCCTTATTTTATAAAAATCGATTTTTAACTGATTTTAGTGAAGAAAGGGGTGAGATAATTGATTATAAGTTAGTTTTAATCACTTTAAAACATTCTTACACAAGTTTAAACAGGATTTAAACAACTTAATTTATATTTCAAATTTTGACAAATGCAATATCACAAAAACTCTTAACTTGTATTGCAACTGAAAGTAATACAACAAAAACTTAAAAATAAACTGAATTACACTTAAATGCTTAAAATAAAGACTTGGAATTAATTTTAAACTAAAAAACATAAAAAAAAATGGTTTTTTTTTATTCGGCTTGGTCTTCTCCCTTTTATAGCAGTCTTCAGCCTTCCTTTGGACTTGGGCTGTGTTTGTTGTGAGAGTACAACACTTCCCAAGCAATCCTAGCCCTCCATATGCCTTGAGTCATTTTCAGCCATGGATGTCGACTTTGGGTTGTGTGATTGTCGAGTGGGAAGGGTTATAGGGTTGGGGTTGAGTGGGGAAAGGTGAGGGATAGCTGTAGAGGTACTTGGGATAGTGGTATGGCAAGAAAAACCATGGGAGAGGGCTGTATTGATTTTGGCGGGTAAGTGGTGAGGGTACGTTTGTGGTTACAGGTTTAAAAGATATCTTTGGAAAAGATGCAAGAGTGGCCCCTCATGTTTGGTTCTCTTTTCATTTGGTTTTAAGCCGAATTTCAGTTATAACACAGTTTGGAAAGTGACCAATATGGTCCTTGCGTTTTTATAACTAAAGAATAAAAAAGGGTTTAGGACAATTGCAAAAATGGTCCCTGCTGTTTTATAACTAAAAGAATAAAAAGGGTTTTGGGAATTTGCAATTTCAGCCCTTGTGTTTTATTAAACCATTTTTCTTTTATAAAATAACTTTCAAAATTGGCAATTTTAGCCCCTAAAGTTTTATAAAAAAGGATTTTGGGCTTTTGTTGGGCTTGGGTTTTGTGTTGGGCCCATTGGGCTTGTATTGGGTTTGGGCCCATTGGGCTTGTATTGGGTTTGGGCCCAATAAGGTACAGGTTTGGTTATTGGGCTTTTTCAAGCCCAATAAGGTTGTGAAGTGGGTTTTGTTTGTACAATGGCTGAGATTGGCTGTAACTGGGCTAGGATTGGGCCTTCAAAGTCTTCACAGTCTTTGTCAATTGCACACAAATGGGCTGTTGTAATTGATTGAGGGCCCATTTGGTCTTCACAGTCTTCATAATTATACTATTGGGCTTTCCCGGCCCATCAGATGGGTTAAGATTGCATTCAATAGTATTCTTCAGTTCCGGCTCCGGTTTGACTGCTGATTCTTCAGTATTGACTCTGACTTTGGCATTTTTGGACTTTGGCCTTGATTTTGCACAGTCTTTTCCATTCCATGCTCAGTTTTGTTATTTTGGCTTGGTTTTCTGTCTTTTTGATGATATCCACTTCCTGCACAATACAAATGCAAAACAAACATATATTTGGCAGTTTTTGTCTGTTTTTGGTCATTTAAGCTCGTTTTTAGAGGTAAAAGATATGTGTAATTAAGCACTTATCAATGACCTAAGAAACTCCTAACACCTTTAACTATAGTCGGGTGAGGGAGCTTAGCGTTAACATCGACTTTAGCACGATCGACCTCAATTCCTGACTTTGAAATTTTATGCCCTAACACAATTCCTTCTCTACACATAAAGTGGCACTTCTCCCAATTAAGGACTAAATTTGTGTCTTCACACCGTTTTAGCATCTTTTCTAAATTGGAGAGACACGAATCAAAACTATCCCCAAAAACCGAGAAATCATCATAAACCATTCCATGGGTCTTTTGATCATATCATGGATATGGACCATCATACACCGTTGAAAAAGATACCGGGAGATTACACAGCCAAATGGCATGAGTCGGTACGCGAAAAGTTCATAAAGGCATGTGAAAGTAGTTTTCTCCTGATCTTGGGGATCTATTGGTATTTGGAAAAACCCTGAAAATCCATCTAGAAAATAATAGAACTCATTCCCAGCTATCTTTCTATCATCTGAACCATAAATGGTAATGAAACTGATCTTTTTGAGTTCGCTTCATTAATTTCCTATTGTCGATACAAACTCTCATCCGGGATAAGTAAACGTGTTGAATAATTTCTTTCTCTTTCATTAGCACGACGGTTATTCCACCTTTTTGGGACACACAATGCACTGGGCTAACCCATAGGGCTGTCAGAGATGGGTAAATCATTCCAGGCACCAAGAAGTTTAGGACTCTCTTTTTTGATTTACCTTATGAATTTTTGGTTAACGAGGTCTTCTTGACTTTGAAAACGTACGTTTATAAATATCTCCATCAAGATTTTGTGGGTACAACAAACGAGGGTCGATACTTGATGTCGTTGATTTTCCATGCAATAGCCCCTTGGTGAGATTTGAGACCTTTTAAAAGAGGCATCCCTTTTTCATCATTTTTTAAACCTTTTGCAATAATTACTGGTAACTTGTTGTTTTCTTCCAAGAAAGCATATTCTAAGTGAGACGGTAAATCTTTTAACTCTAATTCCGGAGGCTCTTCAATTGAAGATTTTGCCTTGGTCACTTCACTTTGTTTAAGGTCCATCAGAGGAAGTTGAAACGGGTCATTATTTAACAATTTTTCAATCAAACAAATATCTTCCTCCGGATTAAAATCGGCATGATCAATTTCTGGTGAAATCGAATCATCCTTAAGATAAGCTTCAATTTCTTCCAAAATGAATTCGGAAGTAAACGGCTCAGACGTCGGGGTGGGATTGCCACCCGAAGAATTAGGAAATCCTAGCAATTCCGGAGCATACTCCTCACAAACTGCATCAATGATGTCAATTCGGTTTACCGACTTGTCATTTGTAAAGGAGTATCTCGTGGTTTGATCTAGATTAAAAGTGACGGCTTCGTTATCAACCCGAAGGGTTATTTCTTCTCCATAAACATCTATTAAAGCACGACCGGTCCTTAGAAAGGATCTCCCAAGTATGAGAGGTACTCGAGGATCAGCTTCGAAATCGACAACAACAAAGTCGGTAGGAAAATGAAATTTCCCAACTTTGACAAAAACGTCTTCGGCGAGTCCTTTAGGATAAGTAATTGATCGGTCTGCTAACTCTAAAGTCATCCGAGTTGGTGTAAGTTCAGGCAGAGAAAGCTTTTTCCAAATAGAAAGAGGCATAAGATTTATGCTCGCACCAAGATCGGCCAAGGCGTGGCATACATCCATTCCTGGGAAATTACATGGAATAAGAAACTTGCCGGGATCTCCAAGCTTTTCGGGAAGCTTTTTGAGAAGCATCGCCGAGCAATTTTCATTCAATGGTATCTTAGCTAACTCAAGCAACTTTTCCTTATTCATGAGCAAACTCTTAATCGTAGGAGCAAATCTTGGCATCAAAAGTAAAGCATCCGCGAAACTAATGTCGAAGCGCAAATCTTGAAAGATTTGGAAGATCTTCTCCATTTGATTCGAAGCTTTATCACGGGACTTTTGATCATCACGTCATGAAGGATATGGAATATTTGGCTTAGGTAAACTCTTCGGAATATCGGATTCCGGAATGGGAGTGGTTTTAGGCAAAGTCTTTGGAACATCGGGTTCCGGAATAGAAATGGGGATAACCGGAGGTGGGATTTGAGCGGTACTTCCTTGGAAATTTGTTTGCTCTTTATCCGTTGTCTCCTCGGTTTCTCGTTCCACTACCTTTTTAGGAGAAGGATTAGTAGGAATCGAGGGTCCCTCGTAAGCAACACCACTTCGAGTAGTGATTGCTTTCATCTCACCCTTCGGGTTTGGGATTGTGTTACTCGGAAGAGTACCCGAAGTTGAGGCTTGGTTTTGAAACAATCCACAAATCATGTTTTGCAAATTATTTTGAAAAGTGGTTTGTTGATTCATCATGACGGCTTGTTGAGATTTTATCGTGTTTTGAATTTCATTCTTAAGGTCTCCTTTCAACGAGTTGATTTGATTTTGCATGTTCCTTAACATCTGATCATTATTCCTCTTGTAACTTGAAAAATCATTTGAAATCTCTTGTTGAACTTGATTATTAGGCACTTGAAAAGGTTGGTTTTGAAATCCTTGGTTTTGAAAATTTGGAGCATGATTATTTTGATTTTGAAAACCTTGATTTCCATGAAAATTATTCCCCCGATTAAAATTATTCCCTTGAACATGATTCTGATTAAACCTATTTTGACCATTGTTTTGCACCGGAGCAAAACCTGGTGGTGCCATTTGATTACTAACACGATTCGGAGGGTTAACTTGATTGTAAGTACCCGTAGTCGCACAAACACTAGCCTGATTGTTATCGGTAGCCGGACAATTATACCAAGAATGGGCACCACCACAAGTAACACAAGATTCCTCAACCGCTTTAACCGGAGCGGGAGTGACAACTTTTTTAGAAACAATCTCGACTAAGGTCGAAAGTTGATCTGCAAGCTTATCGATTCTCTCATCCGTTTTACTAGAAGTAGCATTCATCCTAGAAGCATTTGATCTATTACGTGAATAACAAACTTTTGATTTATTCTCAATTATGTTTAAAGCCTCTCTAGTCGTTTTACTCAAAAGATTTCCACCCGCTGCGGCATTTAAGGAGTCTTGTTCATTCTCGTTTAAACCATTGTAAAAGGTATCAACTTGAGTTAACTCCGTAAATCCGTGATGGGGGCATGCTCTAAAGCTACTCCTAAATGTTCCCATGCTTCACTAAAAGTTTCCTTGAATTTTTGTGTAAAACGAGAAATTTCATTCTTTAAGTGAGTGGTTTTCGAAGGAGGGAAAAATTGGTTAACGAACTATGGTAAGAGATCCGCTCAGTCCGAGATTGAATTTGGTGGTTCTTTTTCGTACCAAGTTTTAGCGGCACCCTCGGAGCGAAAAGGAAATCATAAGCTTAATCACATCGTTAGGCACATTCCTAAATCGTAAAGTCGGAGTAATCCATTTGAAGCTATTAATATGAGCATGAGGATTCTCACTCTCACGACCGTAAAATGGATTAGCTTGAACCAACTGAAGCAAATTCGTCTTTATCTCAAAATGATCGGCATTGATTTCTTTTTTTTTTTTTTTTTTTTTTTTTTTCCCCCCTTTTTTTTTTTTTTTTTTTTTTTTTTTTTTTTTTTTTTTTTTTTTTATTTTTTCACCCCCCCCCTTTTTTTTTTTAATGGTGTAAAACAATAGCTTCTCCGTACCCTTCCGTGGGGGCACGGAGTAGCTCCTCCATGGTACGTTCTGCCATAGGTGCAACAATAGTTCGAATCTCGGGTTCGACTATGTTAGAAACTTGTCTTCTCCGACGTCTTGGAATTGTGACGTTTGAATTATTAGGATCTTAGATGTCCGTAGTGCGCTGCACTATTTAAAGAAATACAGAAAAATACTAAGGAAAAATATTTTTGGTTTTTTCAAAAGTTTATTCACAAACTAATTTTAACGGACAACGAGAAAGACAACTTAAACCAAATAATAAAACTTACTTCATGGTAGCTCTTAAAAAAATTTATTTTTTAAGGTGAGCCGTATCTCGTAAGTGACACAAATAGTAAGTTTTTAAATCTTTAATTCGAGTTGGGAACTTATTTCGGAATAATGCCTCAATTGAAGGTATATATGTTGGTGTTCTTTTACTAATTTGTAACTTTTTAATTGAAGGAAACAAATATTTTATATTTTGTGTTTTTAATCTTCTACTTATACTAAAAAGAAAAGAAAAATATTTTTTTACTTTTTATTTTTTTAATTTTTTTAATTTTTGATTTTCTTAAAAGTGTAACTTTCGAAAACGAAAGGTTCTTCAAAACACGATCAACAAACTTCAAACGAGAGAATCTTAATCACAAATCCCCGACAGCGGTGCCAAAAATTGATATAGCAATTCTATACACGTAAAATAGAAAATATATAATATGATGGAAAATTACCAAACTACCCTTGAGAACAAAGGTAAAAAGGAAAATCTTTACAAATATATATATAATATAATACGTATATAAACCGGGAAGTATGATTCCCGGGTCGTTATCCCCCAACGACTTGTGAAATTGAAACCACGTTAGATGTTCAGACAATGATTTGAATTGAAAACAAAGGTTGATTTGATTATCTACTTTTAAAAATTAAAATTAACAAATTCTAACAATTAAGCATGAAGACAAATAACGGGAAACCAAAATTTAACTAAAAACGCAAAACGGGACCCTTAAACGGAGGTCAAAAACCCTAAATTACTAAAAATAAACCTAACTTAAAATTTTCTTTTTAAATGGACTCTATTTGACTAAAAAAATAAGTTTAAAGAAAACTAGAACAAAAACGGAGTTAAAATGAGCGTTAAAACACGAAAAACGAGAACGGGAACGAATCCCGTTCTTTAAAAAACGAAATTTTGCAAATTAGACCCTACGAAAGCAAAACTAATTTTCCTATGAACTTTATGATAAAAGAAAATTTTCTAAAAAAGATTTATATTTTTTTGATTATTTTTCTATTTTTTATGATTTTTTAAAGTTTTTAATGAAAATAAATGTTTAAAAATACTAAACGAACTATAAAAATTCTAGAAAAATTACAAAAATTAGCTTATACTAATTGAAAGCTAGGAAAAATAAGCTTATGAATACAGCTTATCAAATAAAGACGAAATAAGCTGAAACAGCTTATTAAGCTTATATGGACTAAAAATGTATAAAGAATAAATGTTGCAAGTGTATAACGAAAAAGACCCTAGGGCGCAGTGGTAGTGTGTGTGGTGTTATAAAGGTTGAGAGTGTTGAGGTCGGGGGTTCGAGTCTTGCTCACCCCCGACTTCCACTTTCCCTTTTTTTCAAAAACTTATAAAAGCAAAGTTGTTAAGCACCTAAAAAATAAGCATTTTTAATAAAAGCAACTTTTTATGAAAAGCCCTAAATAAGCTGTTAAACAGCTGAAAAGTAAACAGTTATTTCTAAACTTATTTTTTTGGCTTTTTCTTAAACTAAATAAGCTAGAAACCTTAACAAGCTAAAATTTAGACTAAATAAGCTATAATAAGCTAAACCTAAACTAATGAGCTAAATAGAACTAAAAATAAGCAAGTAATAAGCTAGAAAACTAAATAAGCCTAATCTTAAAATCAATTACCAAACAGTCCTTAAGGACACTTTGAGCTTAAAATTAAGCTCTCAAATAAGCTCTTCAGAAGGTGAGACCTAGCTTTTTGGAAAGCTTAGATAAAAAACTCTATGAAAATACCTTTAAAAAGGATTTTGGACATTAAGAGCTTATAGAAAAAAACTCAACCAATCAACCAATCACACAACTTATGCTGTCTTTGGATTTTAAGATGAAAAGAAAAACAACTGATTTTGAAAGCTAAAACAGATGATGAATTAAGCTAAGATTTAAAAACTAAGTCTAAACTAATGACATATAACCTATAAGCTATCTATAATCTAAAAATCAAAAGCTGAATTCTATTTTAACCTACTAAAACTTAAGCCTAAAAATGTCACTTATCTAATACTGCTGATGCATTTGACAAGTATATGACCACAATTTTATTCCTATTGCACAGACCTAATAAACTAACTTTGACACTCTTAAAACACAAGGCTAAATGCAAATTAAGTAAATTCAACAGCTAGAATTTAACAAAACTTATAATGAAAATAGAACTTGACAGATAAGAACCTATATTAAACTAACCTATTAAAACTTAAATAACTTCTGACCTAGCTAATAAAACTACCTAAAACAGATTTAAATGAGAGATTAAAAAATGAGTTTCAAAGACCAAAAGGCCACAAGCAGTACTAACTTATGGTTAGTACTGCTGTGCCAAACACTCCTTTAACAATTTTAAAATCTAATTAAGCTTTGTGAAAATGAAATCTAATTAACTAAACTTGAGTACCAGATAACAAATAGCTTATAACAACTATAATAAACATTTAACAATAAGCAAATAAGCCAAAACCAATAAGCTAAAAACTATTCTACTATTTTTGGATTTTTATGAATTGTAAAGACAAATTAAGTAAAACTAGAATCTATACTTCAAAAACTGAAAACAGATGGTAAAACATAATCAATAAGCACAAAGAGACAGTATTAAGCACTATTAAACTAGTTATAAGCTGAAAATAAGTAAATGCAAAATTTAAACTAAGAAACTTGAAATTTAAAGAGAGTTTACCTCTGCCTTAGCTAAACAAAGGTTCAATTTGCTCAAGGAGCTTATCAACAGCTCTAGCTTATCTTTTGGATAAGCTAGTTAAGTCTTTGGAAGCTCTTCCATTTTAAGCTTCCCTTCCAAAAGTCCAAATCCATTAAACAAAGGTACTTTTTATCTGATTTTTAAGTTTAAATAGATTAAGGGACTAATTAAACTCAAACCTAAGCTTAGAGACTTAGATGAGCTTATTTGAGCTCATGAGTAGCTTAAGAGCTTATGTAACAGTAACAAACTTTATTTGGGAGAAATAGGAGCTTATGAAAGATTATTTTAAGGTAAAACTCAATTTATTCACTAAAAACTTGATTACAATACTCTTTAAAAGGGAAATTACAAAAGTTTACTTAAGGAAAATTACATTTAAAATGAAAATTACATAAGCTAAAAACTAAAAGCTAAAGCTAAGCTAGAAAGAAAAAAGGTACTCATGTGTGTGAGAGTGGAGGTCTATTTATAGCCCGAATAAGAAGCTTCCAGGTCTAAATTCAGTTACACGCTCCTCTCAATCTTGTCCGTACATTCCTTCAATCATTGGATGCTTCCCTAGAGCGGTTGGATCACTTCTTTGCTTCACACGGATTGCCAGCGTGGCAATCTATGATGTGACACCTTTGTGCTTCTTCTGAGTGTACTTCAAGTGTAAAAATCCCATCCTTGAGTGTTACTTAGCATCCAACGTGGCATTCCCTTTGTGGGTTTCCACTAATGAGAGGGCTTAGAGATGTATTACTTTGCCACGTCAAAACTTAGCACTCAAATTACCCAACCATACTGTCAATTTAACTTTGCCCTTTGATTTGACCTTATGGTTAATAGTAGAAGATGATGAACAGTGAAAAACAATTTTTCCCGCTCGTTTTAATTATAAGGGTGTAAGAGTTTGACTTTTAATAAACCCGGGTAAAGTTTGTTTGACTTCGGGCTTATAAAGGGGTTTTGGGCCGGGTGTTGGGATTGGGCTTGGACTTGATTTGTGTTATAAGAAAAATAACGGGTGTTAACTCTTTTAGTTATAAGAGTTAACACCGTTAGGTTTTTAGGGATTATTTTTGTAATTTTGGAATTAATGAGGGACTGATTTGGAAATATTTGGAGTTGTCTTTTTGTGGTTTGACTTAAGTTGACCAAAGGTTGACTTGAGTTGACCATTTTTTATTTTTGATAGCTTTCTCCCGGCTCTTTGCGTGCTCTTCTGTTCCCGTGTCCGTGTTTGTCCGGCTTTAACCATTTTTCTTGAGATTTTTGCAATATCCGTACCTACACAATCACAAAGACAAAACAAGCAATATTCAAGCATTTTAAGCATAATTTTGTCTTTTTAGGGCTATTTTTGATATAAAACGGATATGTGTTTTCACACATATCATGCCCCATGTTAGGCAGGACAACCATAAAATATATCTGGGACCGTCGAGACCGCCTCCAGGAGACATTACCCAGTCTTGGCTATAAATAATGCACTATTCCTTTGCAGATTTCAGACCTCTTTTTACAGATTTTTTCAATTTCTTTTCTCTTACTAAAATCTTCTTTCTCTCTCTAGACCCTTTCGTTTATAAAACGTTTTCTAAGGTTTTGAACCTCATTTCCCAAACATTATTCCTAAAACCAATCAATCTGGACAAAATGACCAAAATTCCACATTTTACGACAAAATTCCAAGATGCATTCTCCAAACGAATTCCTAACTTTCCTAGTATATATATATAAATATATAATATATAAAAATCTTATAGTAATATAAGTATGTGATTTACTTTAAAAGTCTGATTTAAACATGTACAACGACTAGTTTTCGTTTATTGGGCCTTAAAGTCCAATAGTGGTCCAAAACAATATTATTAGGTTTTTAAATCCGATTTGGTCCCTAAAATAAGCCTATTAATAAATATAAGTTAGATGAATAAGCCACAACATAAGCCAAGGCTCACGGACCGAGACTAAGCCATGGTTTGGGCTTAGCTTATTGGGTCGTGGCCCCTTAAGCCCAAAATAAGCTATCCGAAGCTTATTTTTAAGCCATTAAACCACGCGAGTCCTTAAATATCAAAATAAGTTCTAACCAAAAGCCATGAAAATAAGTCAGACCACAATAAAGTTCATAATACGCCACGGCTTATTGGACCTTATTGGGCTGTTAGTTAAATAAGCCAAAAACCAAATCCGTGTAGTTTTAAATAAGCTAATAAGCTACGTAGTGCTTTTAGATATCAAAATAAGCTATAAAAATATGACGAAAGAAGTAAATATCCAAAAACTCTTTCTTTTTGATTCTTGTGGTTTTCGAACCTAATAAGCCCAAAACAGCTCTCAAAGCTTATAAATAAACCAAATAAGCTACAATATATAGTAAGCAAATAAAGTCATCTCACCAACGCAACCACTATATTAAAATAACCAACCCTTGTTTCCCATTTTCCCCTTGTTTAAACCCAAACGCATCCCTATAGGGTTGGTGTTTTTCGGGTCTTGTAAAGACTTCAACAAGAAGTTTTACAACTCCCTAGGCAGTGTACCTAATCGTTGCAGTGTAGTATAGGCAAGACTCGGGGGTTGTTGTCGTTCTCTAGGTGAATAGGTTGGGAAGGTTCAATCATGATCTATCAGAGGTCTACGGGGTTGAGAGAAGATTCTTTTTGTATTTTTATATTTTTATGAAAGCAAGTAAATATCATTTGTTTGAGAGGTTGGTTGTTTAACTAATTAAAACTAAATATAATCTAAACTATTAGTTATAAGTTTATGATAAAAATATGTATTTACTTAATCATGTACTACTCCTTAGATTGTTTCACCTAATCATGTTGCTTTGTTACACTTGTGATGATCTGTATAACTATTTCCTAAGTCTTGAACGAATTACACGAACCCGCCGTCTATATAATATTTCATTAAGGCAACACACAAGTAAGGTAGTATGAAGACTATTACAAGGCCCCTAAGAGTATATTAAATGCAATTGAAATATCTTAAGAAGGATCAACCATATTGGGGGTAAGGTAGTATGAAGGCTGTTACCAGATGGTATCCTTTCTACACACTCGCGTTTCCCTAGACGTCTATGTTAATTTAATATCTTATGACTAGTTTTCTAAAGCCTAACGCGCACATCCATCACAAGAAGCAACATTAAAAGGATCTACAATCTAAGTTTCATAAAATCATAAATAAATACAAAGGAGGGTTTAGCCTAGCATGTTATAAATAAAGCAAGAACATAAATCAATCAAACAACACATAGATATATTGAATGATTAAAGATAAACAATCTTACTTGATTAAAACATGGATTAAGGTCAGTTACAATAGGGTTTTAAAGTCCTAAGAATGGCCTAAAAGCTGCTAGAATAACTAGGGTTTGTCTCCCAAAATTTATATAAAGTTACACACTTAAAACCTTAAAATCGGTTTTGTATTTATAAGAAAAGCGATGTGACGGCGTCGCTTTAAATCCGTAACGCCATCACCACGTCGATGATTCTGGATCCTCTTTAAGGAAGCTACATTCTGACGCCGTCACAAAATCCTTGACGTCGTCACTTTACAAATCACGATGACGTCGCTTTATACTTGCGACGCAGTCTCCACACTCTGTATGCGTGGTTTTTCAAGATACTTGGTGTGGAGCCGCAGTCTTGTCCGTTTCTTCTCCAAATGAGCCCAAGTCACGTGTATTTCCTCCAAATGTCATCCAAGTAGTAAAGACCTGAAAACAAATGATTAAGCACATAATCTGGGCATATTTGCATGATTTAGGAGGTTATATGACCCCAAAATAGTGTATAAAATAACACCTCATCAAATACCCCTACACTTGGGATTTTTTTGTCCTCAAGCAAATAGGCTTTTCTACCTAGACAATAGCAATATTAGGGTCATTTAACCTACTCTTTAAAAGCAGTTTACAACACAACCTTCTAGACCTCGTAATTAAAAGCACGGAAAGTATATACTAGCACCTCACATAAGTGTTTGGATTCTCTCTTTCTCTCGGGTGTATAATAAATTATAACAACTATAGGGAAACGAAAAATTAACACTCATTACCTGTTATAGCATATAAATTACCATAGGCTTGGTAAAGGATCAAATCTCCACCGTTAGGCATAAGTATTAGTCATTACTATCAAAGAGGTCCTTTAAAGGGTTGTAGGGTGTAGGTGTATGATAACATTAATGGAAACGGAAACGGATGGGATATATTTGGGGAGTGACTTTTAGGTGCATTTTGGGTGAAAGGGTTAGCTAATTATTTATACGAATACACGCTGGTTTGATTGCTAAGCCAAAGACTCGGATAAGATATACAAACTCTACAAAACTCTACACCAATCTCTTTCTTTTTTCTTTTCTTGACTCTATGATAAACATAAACATAAGCAAATAGCAGCCCGTACATTTTTTTTACTTATTATAATATATATAGATCATATAATATATATATATATTAATGATAAATAATATAATATATATATATATATATATATATATATATATATATATATATATATATATTCGTACACTTTTGCCCTGCCATTGCTTAAACATATAATACATCATGGGGGTTTATAGATACACCCCTACACTTGAACTTTTACATACTCGATTATTTACAGTCTAACTAATGACCCGATTTGAGGTGGATCAAAATTACATGGAGCTTATTGAGCTCTACTGGGGGTAATAAATTACTTTTTCCCTAATCTTTCATAAGATAAATACTACCATGAATCTCAATTGTCCCAAAACAGTATTTACAAGGATAAGGGCTTAGCAACCGTGTACTCAAATAATTAACTTAGGTTAAAACAATAATGTACTGAAAGCGAGTACATACAAGGTAGGCTAAGGCGATTTAGGTGTAACGATTGGTTTAAGGGTGACAATGCTATTCATTAATAGTTTGGCTTAACCAAAAAATTACAAGAACCGTGAAAAAGGATAGGCTCGAAGGGTTGTACTAGGGGTATCATGCACTAAAAATGAGTGCATGGCAAGGGTGTGGGATAATTATATAGTCGATGTGACCATAATAACAATCTCGGGATGCATCACAAAAACAAGTTCTAGAATTTAGTATACTATCGGTACACTCATATAATTTAATACCGATATCAATGCTCCAGAAAAGGCGACTAAGACCATACGTACACATCCGTAACGATGGAATAGACACATATGATAGCATTCAAACCTTAAGTCGAGAAGCTAAATGTA
>BQNB010045351.1:0-36070 GCA_026074375.1 Tanacetum coccineum
AGCAATGTATCAAGCAATCAAATTGATTAAAGCAATGCTACATTCACGAAACGTTTACAAAATTATACTCGCAAAATGACTTGTTATGTTTTTTTTTTTGGAACGGCAATTTGTGGCTACATGGCCCCTAGCCCAGAAGGCGTAGCGAGCCCACACAACCAGGTTGGGTCCAGCCCAGAAGGCAATGACACCCTTCCCTTTACACACGCGGGAGGAAACCCCTATCGCACTAGACAATACTCGAACATGAGACCTTGCCTAGGAGGGTAAAACCTCCATACCATTGGACCAAATTATGTGAAATGATTAATCATTTTACATCATAATTTTTTTTATCTTTCATAAATGATTGCCAAATTATTGTGTTCTAAACTTTTTGTGATCGTACAATTATTCAATCAAACAAGCAAAAGAACCCGCGCGTTGCGGCGGGGCTAATTTTTTCCCGAATAATATTTTTTTTACGTTTCGGGGTTTTTTTTGGGCGATGCGTTATGGCGGGGCTAATTTTTAATTTTTTTTTTTTTGTATGATTCGGGGAAAAAAAATTGCGTTGGGACGGGCTAATTTTTTCTCGAATATTTTATTTTTTTGGGACGGTTTGGTAATTTTTTTTACGGGAATTTTTGTGTAAGAAAATCGTAAATAGTTAAAAGGTGAGGGTCCGTTTTGTATTTTTTTTACTTTGGGCCAGATTTTAGGCTATTTTTGGCTAATTTTTTCCCGGATATTTCCTTTTTTTGTATGATTCGGGAATTTTTTTTGCGTTGGGACGGGTTAATTTTTTCCCGAATATTTTCTTTTTTGGGACGGTTCGATATCTTTGTTTTTGGGCCGATGAATGTAAAAAAGTTGTGAACAATAAAAACTTGACGTGTTTTTTTTGTAAATTTTTTTTACGGGATTTTTTGTGTAAGAAAATCATAAATAGTTAAAAGTTGAGGGACTATTTTGTATTTTTTTTACTTTGGGCCAGATTTCAGGCTAATTTTGGGCTAGTTTTTTTTTTTACTTTGGGCCAGATTTTATGCGAATTTTAGGCTAGTTTGTCGACAAATGTGTATATTAGTAATAATTTTTTTATACGGCTTATGTGTTGGGCCTCATGTTTAAAGTGTTGTTTTTTTTGCTATATGAATTTTTTTTAATATAATGGGTTGCACGTTTGTGACCATATCGATTATTTTAAAGTTATTAGGTATCGAAGATGTTTTCGCGGATATTTTTTTTATCTGAATAAATCGAAACTTTTGTAATATTTTGTTTCCTCCTATTTTGTGCATACAAATTAAAAAAAAAACAAAAACAAAAAAAAAAAAAAAACCAAAATCAAGCTGACCTAAAATGGGAGTCCATTACTGTAGCAATGTGGCCCACTGTCAAAACGATAGTGGATTTGTCCACAAATGTGTAATATAGTAATAACCCAGTTATGGAGAGGTATTAATGTTTTTCAACCGCCCAATACGTCAATAAATGTCATGATAGTAACAAGGGTTTTGCTAAACAATGCCCACCCGGTAAAGGTTAATGTGTAATTAATATACACAAACTTTCCTAATTAACATAAAAATACATTAAATTTGGGTTCATTCAAGTCAAAATCATGTTCAAATATAGCAATTTAAATGTTTATTTAATGTGTATTTAATGCATTTTTATGTTACTCCATCCGTCCATGAATAAGTGTCAACTATTGACTTTCGAAATCATTCTTTTTCAACTTTGACCTTAAATTATTTTGTTTGTATTATATAATACTTGATGAAAATAATATCAATGAAAATACATTGAAAACTCAATCCATTCATATATTTTGCATCAAATATTATATAACACAATCAAAATAATTTAAGGTCAAAGTTGAAGATGAATGACTTCAAAAGTCAATAATGAACACTTATTTAGGAACGAAAAGAGTAATTAGAAAAGTTTATGTGTATTAATTACACACTAACCTCTGCCCAGTGACCATTGGTTAGCAAAACCCTAGTAACAATGGATATTTATACCTATATATGCTGATAAAGATATTAATTTCATGCCATCATAACTAGGGTGGTAGTGATAGAAGTACACGAAGAGGTCTTTGATACCTCTCACACGAAACATAAGTGTGTGTATTCATATGCACCAGCCACTTAACATGTCAGTTTACTTGTTTGTGTTTTATTTTTGATAATTCAGCTGGTAACTCTGAGCTCATAATTATTCATAAAATTAAGCCTAAAATTAGGTCTCCAAATCACTACTTAAGACTTATACTCTCTCTTTTAAAATTATTGTTCATAAAAAAACACACAATTTAAAAGAACATCATAATTGCAACTTTCTTTTTTTACCTTTTAACATAATGACTGTTTTACCTTTAAATAATTTACTTTATTACTTTTTTAATTTTATAATAATAACCTTAAAGTGAGAGTAACATGATAAACCCGACTTAAGTTTTCAATCTATTTTTTAAATAGACAATTAATTTAAGACTACCCGAAAAGAAAATATGAATTGTAAATATAAGACGTATGGAGTAATAACTAACAACTAAAATAAATTCGCTCATATATATAGTCGTTGCCATAGTTTTAAAAAGCACGCCTTAAGGCGCGTCTAGGCTCTAAGGCTCAGAGTTAAGATCAACATAGACCCATTATTTGTCATAAATCCAATGAATCAATCTCAACCATCTATTTTTTCATCAAAAATAAAAAAACTCACTTTCCACCTCTTTTTTAAAAATAAAATATCTTACAAACGGTAAATCGTCACACGACAAAAATTTCACCATCGTCGGAACATGTTTTTTTTATCTTTCTAGTAGACGGGTGACCAACATATACTTTCGAGGAATTTTTTTTCGATTTTTTTTCCGTCACGATTCTGTAATTGTGAAAAAATCATATATGATTCGTTATAACGAATCATATATTTGAATTTCATGGAATCATATATGATTTCATAAAATCATAATATATAATTTGTGATTCTAAAGAACTTTTGTTCAATTGTGCTTCTGCACGAATTGTGAAAACCTTATATGATTCGTATAACGGAATCATATATGATTTCATAAAATCATATATGATTTCATAAAATCATATATGATTTGTGATTCCGACGAACTTTTTTTCAATTTTGTTTCAGTCACGAATTGCGAAAATCATATATGATTCGTATGACGAATCATATATGATTCGTATAACGAATCATATATGATTTCATAAAATCATATATGATTTCATAAAATCGTATATGACTTCATAAAATCATAAAAAAAAGTTCGTCGAAAGTACATAGTGTCGCCCCTCTATAGAAAGATAATTTAATTCTCGTCGCGATGATATGTTTTGTTTTGCGTAACGATTAACAGTGTGTGAGATATTTAATTTTAAAAAAAAGATGAAAAGTGAGTTTTTTTTTATTTTTGATGAAAAAATGAGTGGCTAGGATTGGTTCATTGGGTCTATGACAAATATTGGGTCTATATTGAACTTTTGGCCTAAGGCTCAAGCTCCAAGGATTTTTTCAGATCGAGACTCCGCACATGCACAAGGCTCACAAAAAGCGCAGAGCCTTGGGATTTAGAGCCTTGAGACTAGGCGCGCCTAGGAAAGGTGACGGATTTTGAAACTTTCTTTTCGAATTTAATATTCATTGCCCTCATACGTTAATAATAGATTACCTAGAAACTAAATAAATCAATCAATTTGAGTGTTTGGTCGTTCAATTCAATACAAACTCATCCGTCTATTTTACGCATGAGATAACGTAATCTCGTCATGCCATGAATATGATACATTGCTTGATATTTTTGGTTTAAATATTCAATTTTTTTAGATACATTAATTATTCTAGTGTCATTTAAGTCATCATTAATCTATAAATTTTCGCCTAAACTATTATAATTTACTTTAATTTAATGCGACTCATATTCATGAAGCCCGCGCCTTGATCTGCGCCTCGCCTCAAGGCTCCATAAGCCCTTTGCGCCTTAGTGCGCCTTGAGCCTTTCAAAACATTACTCGTTGCACGATATATAAGCTAACATATATTATTCCAACGGAAAAAAATAAAATAAAATACAAGACGAATTGTATGTTTTTTACTAATATTGTGCCGAAAAGACTAAGTAGTATTTGATAATGATTTAAAGAGTTTTAATTTATAAATACATAAACTTTTTAACGAGAGAATTACAGAAATCGTCCCTGAAGTTTGGCCAAATTGCAAGTATCGTCCCAAAGGTTACGAAAGTGCATAGATCGTCCCTGTGTGAAACCTATGGTGCAAAAATCGTCCCTGGCTTCAGACGTCGTTAACTCCCATCCATTTTTAGTGCCATGCGCCTTTAACACGAGGGCTTTTTTGTTATTTTACAATCTTACCCAAATTAATACCTCCACCCACCCTTTTTATAATCCCCACCGACCTACTTTAAACCCTAATTGTATATCCCCAAAATTTTGATAAAATCAAAATTGAATCACCTGAAGTTTAAAGTTCACAAACTTCAATTATGGTTACTGGACTTGAGGTCTGGTACTTTAGAAAATATGGGAGTGCATTCGATCCTCACACAGTTTATGGTAAGAACATATTAGTGAAAACTTTCACACTTTATATACAATGTTGTTAATGGGCTTTTCCTAATTAGTGTTTTTTATATATGAAACAGCTGATGATCATCCTGGAGTGTTCTCAATGAAGCTTTTTCATGGTGGAACTTTCACACCAACACCAAATCGTAGGTATTTTAGGGGTAAAGTTAAATACATTGATTTGTTAGATATTGAGCAATTCACTATTACCATAATACATTCTATAGTGAAGATGTTGAAATATGATACAAGAGACATAATGTATTATCACTTTAAGATACCTGATAAGAATTTAGATTGGGGACTAAGGGCTTTGGTTAGTGATGATGATATAGTTTACCTTTCCAAATTTGTAAAAGATAATAAGGTTATTGAAGTGTATATTGAACATGGTGAAACCATAGTTGAAAGTTATTACATGCCTACATTTACTGAAAAACTTCAATTAAAGGAGTTGAATAATAATGATGAAGTAGTGGAGTTAGATGAAGAGTTGCCTATTGTTCCACACACTAGAAAGAGAAAATTTCTAGGGATACCTAAGTGTAGAAAGACTTTAGCCATAGAGTGGTTGTCAAATGATCAGGTTGGGCAACATAGTGGATTAGGTGGTGAGAATGAAGCAAGTGGTGAAGACCATGCTGCTAGTGGTGATGAGAATTATGCAACTGCTGATGAAAATGATAATGTGGATGGTGTGGAAGATATTGTGGATGATGAACACATTATAGACCAAGTAGATGTCAATATGGAAGGGTTTAGGTTCACATCCAATTCTGATGAAAGGGACACAATAAGACCTCAAGTGAATATCAATGAGGATGACTTAGAGGTTATTGATTATGATGAATTTGAAAGTGAGCTAGATGAGGATGATATTGGAAGTACTAGAAGAGCTGCACTTAGGAAGTTAAGGAAAAAGGGTAATGCTGATAATGAAAGTGGAATTGTAAACCATTTCTTTCTAGGACAAGAATTTGGTAATAGGGAGGAAGTTAAGGAAAGGATAAAGGCATATTCAGTAGAGTCAAGGAGAAATGTGGAAATTGTGAAGAATGATAATGTAAGAGTAAGGGCTAGATGTGTAGGAATTGTTCCAAGTATG
Organism: Tanacetum coccineum; assembly: GCA_026074375.1. Taxonomy (NCBI): domain Eukaryota; kingdom Viridiplantae; phylum Streptophyta; class Magnoliopsida; order Asterales; family Asteraceae; genus Tanacetum; species Tanacetum coccineum. The sequence continues at coordinate 5,704 of BQNB010045351.1, forward strand.
GATGATGGGACCATGGAATCTTCAATAGGAAAGAGAAGTGATAAGGCAAAAAAGGGCAAAAATGTAATTTCAGAAGTGGTAGATGACAAATATAAATGCCAGTGGAGTGTGTATGTAGCCAAGGCAGAAAATGGCAAGTGGCTAGTTAGAACACTAAACAAAGAACATATTTGTCTGCATTCAAGAAAGGTCAAACACTGCACATTTACTTTTCTTTCCAAGCATGTTACAGATCTAGTTCATCTAAACCCAGAAATCCCTATAAAAGCACTTCAAGATCAAATGTAGAAACAGTTCCAGGTTGGTATTTCTAAGCACAAAGATTTTAGGGCTAAAGCGAAGGCAGAGGAAACTTTGAAAGGTGATGCTGAGTTGCAGTATGGTATGTTGAGAGATTATGTGATGGAATTACAGAAATGCAATCCTAACACTACAGTTAAAATAGATGTGTATAGGGATGAAGATGCAGATAGCAACACAAAGAAATTTAGGAGAATATATGTGTGTTTAGGTGCTATGAAAGATAGGTTTAAAGCTAGTGGGAGAGATCTAATAGGTTTAGATGGTGCCTTTATGAAAGCACCATATGAAGGACAACTTCTTACTGTTGTATCTGTGGATGCAGACAATAGGATCTATCCTGTTGCTTATGGGATTGTAGAGTTTGAATCACTGTATTCATGGTTATGGTTCCTCTCTACACTTGGAGATGATATTGACTTACACATCAACTCAAATTTCACATTTATCACAGATAGACAAAAGGCTTAAGACTTTTGTGTGTTATGAGTTGCATTTCTTTATCTGCTTTGCTCAATTTTAACATTCCTTCTCAATATTCCAAAAAACTTGATTAATTTAACATAAACACCCATACATCAAAATTCATTAACGCATATCATATATAGGTCAAATGTATATCAGTTACAGCTAATCAATAACCATACATTCCCTAGTACATTATGTAAACAAGGAAAAGCACCCAACTGGAAACCAACCAAATCTTTAATCTTCGATTTGCAGCTTGCATTGAATTCATAGATTCTTGAAGCACATTCATAGATTCTTGAAGCACATTCCTTGATTCTTCAAGCAAATTCCTTGACCTTAGCAATCCGGGTATGATTTGAGTTGAACGGGCACACATGGGTGGATCAAACCAATCAAAAAAACCAACAATCAGTTCCAACTACAAAAACTCAATGATTTAACTTCAATCAAACATCATTGTCAACTAATTGTTAAGGACGAATGGGATCTTATAACTTACAAGTTGGGCGCAACAATAAAACCTACGTCCTGGGTTATGAGGAGTCCATGAACAACGAACAAGACATCTTTTGTTACAAAAGCAAAATGCCATTTGACTTAATTTGGGAGTGGAAGAAAAATTATGGGTAGGGTTTTATTAAAAACCTTGAAATGAAGAGTGGGTAAATTGGGTAATGTGAGGTATTAAAATATGGGTCGGATGGGATATAAAAAGGGTGGGTGGGATGTATTAATATGGGTAAATTTGTAAAATGACAAAAAAGCCCTCGAGTTAAAGGCACGTGCACTAAAAATGGATGAGTTAACAGACGTCCATAAGCCAGGGACGATTTTTGCACCATAGGTTTCACACAGGGACGATCTATGCACTTTCGTAACCTTTGGGACGATACTTGCAATTTGGCTAAACTTCAGGGACGATTTCTGCAATTCTCTCTATTTTAATTTTACATACGTTTCGAATCTATTTTTCCAATAAATAAAATTATCGCTTTCAAAAAGTGGTGGTCTTTGCATAGATTGCCCTTCTAGATATTTGTCGAAATCCATAGATCGATCCAACTTTAAAATATAATATATTTTAAAAATCTTAAGTGACCTTGCCTCCTGATACCAATTGTGAAAACTAGAAGGAGGGGTTGAATAGTTTACCGGTTAATTAACGTTTTAAAAGTTTGCTTTAAAAATTGATTAGATCCGATTTGTATGTTTCAATCAACCAACAATATGAAACAATCAATAAATCTATCAACTCACAATCATAATATAAACAATGAAATATATACAAAACACAATAAAAGAGATAAGTGAAAGAACGATCAAACCACAACACCAAGATTTAAAGTGGTTTGGCTACGAAGCTCTTCTTCGCCCTACTCCACTCCCCGAGTATCCGACTCGAGATTTCACTATGTCAACAAGCTCCCTTTAGGTGGAGAAAACCGTTTACACATCGCTTACGTTGTTTTCTGTAACAACCGGCAATTTTTAGAACTTTCAATTACTATTTTACCCTTTGACTTTTTGGTTCCGACTTGACTTTTTTACTTTTTGACCTTTTACGGTCACATAAAAACGATTACTGCGTAGCCGGTTAATTTTTGAAACATATTTAAATAATAAATCATATTTATTATTACTTATCTCTCATTCACAAATTTATTTTTCAAACTTATTTGAAACGAAAACGAGAAAATATCTCGCAAATTGTGAAAACCGCACACAACGCGTACCGACACGGTAATAATTAAATTATGTTTAATTATCAAAATTTATTTAATAAAAATATTTAATAATTTATTTAAAATTTTATTCAAAAACGTTTGTTAAAAACGCGAATATTCGAGTCAAAGTTTTTAATTTTACGGAATAAGCTTACCCGAGACACCTAATGGCTACAAAATAAATAATAAAATTTTAAATAACTTTATAAAACATTTCTGAAATAATATTCATGTAAATACTCATTTTTGTAGGAAAAATCATTAGAAACGCAATGGCACAAGTTTCGTGTTTTGAATCATCCGTCAAGTAGCTTAAACGAGTCCCGAACCACTATTTTACAAAAATTACCTTTCCACCCTAGTAATATTTAAAATTTTAACCCTAAACTATATTAAACTTGACACTTTATTTTTAAACTTCCTACTATAAAAACATAACCCATTATGGTTTCATTCATTTTCATCAAACCCTATGTCACACCCCGCCATTGGCGGAATCAGCAAGGCAAGGTTCTTATAGGCATCTTCACATTAACTTGGCAGTCTAAATTAGTGAAAACTAAAATATGAATTCATTAATCCACCCTTCAAGTTTAAAAGGTATTTTGTACATCGCCTAAAAAAAAATAATTCCAACATATAATGCATGTAGATACAAAAACATGTCATGTTCTAATGATACTATAACAGTTATTTCATAGACTTCGCATGTTATGATTTGTAAACGCTCACTCTCACTCTTTCCTAGACTCTTCACTCGTTTTAATATCCTGATAATGATGCTAAAAACGTCTACATAATTTGGTGGTGAGAGTTACAGTTTTTATAGTGAATGTTATGAACTCGCGTTTACTATTAAACTACTTTTTCGATTCATAGACGATTGGCCTATTTCTTTCATCATATTAATTCCATTTTTCGGGGGTGGTATCGCTACCACCTCAGTCCTTCATGTCTAGCGAAAGACTGACCTCTTGAATTAGCTAAGTCCGTTCGGGATCAACATTGGTCTTGTCATCATCACTTACACTCGCATTACAAAAAATTCTTTTCACATAGACAATTCATTTGAGTTAAAACTTATAAAATAACTTAATCACGGTTCATAAATTTATAAACAGGTTTGGCATCTTTTCATTCCCAAAATAAAGTTAAACAAGTGGGACTGTAATACACTCACCGATGACAAAGCAAATTCTTAATTCCTTCACTTATTTACTTACAAAAGGGGGGGGGGGGGGGGGGGGAATATAACAAATAACAAATTATACAAATTTGTTTCCCTCGTTTTGGGATTTCATCCCAAGTAGTTGGTTCTTTGAATCTTTAGTGGTGAGTCGAGAGTGCGTGAGTGTGGCTTAGAGGGGTGAGTCTCAAGCAATTATTGCGTATACTATTGTTTCATCACAAATTTTCTTCTCACTTTATTCTTTTTTACTATTAGTTTTTATAGTCTCTTGGATGACTCATATTATTTATATTATTTAACACCTTATTTGGTTCTTTCTCCTTTCAGCACAACACCCCCCCCCCCCCCCCCCACCCTATAGCTCCTAATGAGTTGTGAGTTCTACGTGTTTGGAGATTTAAATAATAGTGTGTGTATCAATTTTTTTTATTAAATTCGGCTTTTTGTCTCAATTATAACGTGATTCAGTTCTGACTAAGCTCACTCATATATGTTTGACTTCATTTGGACTACACTTATTTATATTGGAGGTGTATTGGCCCTGGGATATGTTGGTAATTGTCTCTGATATAGTGGAGCTATTGGGGAGGGACTTCTCCTTGAATGACACACTAATCGGGTGTTGACCGTTATAGTGAACCGTTTTTTAATGTTTTTAAAAAACTTTTTTGCTAATATGCTGTTTAATTTCTGCCCGGTCTCACTTACTCGCGCAGTGCCGGACTGTGTGTGTCATTAGTTGTATCTTGATATTAGATATTACATTAAAGATAATTATGTTTCTTACTCAATTCGGGAGATATTCATCATACTATTAAGACATATTTTACTTGAAATACTAATTTTCATGTATTTATATCAGTATTAGAGACCTTTTATGTATTATATTTTATTATAGCAACACCATAACGTTATAAGATTTATCAATATTTTCTTATTTATTTAAGTACTTATTTGATAATTATTTATACACAACGTTTCTGTACATTTATGATTCGTTGACGTTAATTTAAAATTCAATATATTGAATTGTATAATATGTGGTTGTTTTCTTTTACTGTAACTCTTGTAATTCTTATACACTACTGTTTTTTGGGTTTTATTATTGTTTTATAGGTTCGTCCGATTAGGGTTGGAGGGATTGTATATGTGGTGTGTGGTATGGAAGGGTTGTGGTTGTTCGTTTGGGGGCGGTTAGTGATTGGTCATATAGACTTTTTGTAATTCTTTCTTTGAATTACTTTTCTTTTTTTCTTATATTGGCTGATTCAACCCCTAATATTTATATTTTTAGATTTATACATATATATATATATTATATATTTATATATTTTATGTAGGGTACCTTTGTTTTGGTGCTGCTCCATGTGTCTGTTGCATCTTCATGGTTTGGATTCTTCTTTATCACTGTGTTGTTGTGTGATCTCATATTAGCAGGTTGAGCATTTTGTAAAGAAACGTAGGTGAGTGAAGTTTGTGGTTTCAGTGATTTCCTTTCTCAGTGTCACTCTAATGGCTCTGATTCCACTTGTTGAACCACGATTCTAGCTCATCTAGGATATTCATATCCATGATCCTGAGGAATAACAAATAAAAAATATCACAGTTAAGTCACAAGTGGTTTACTAATAAACGTTAAGCCCTTTCATTGTATGTGGTTCAAGATACAAAGGCTTACTATACTATTAGCTTCTAATCTTCTAACTTGAATCCTTGGCGTCTCTCAAAGACTGTCGCCTACGAGTACACAAACACAACACTTTCGGTCTACTATTGTGATTGAATGTTTGATTTAACTACCTTGTAGCCTACACTTTTCATATACTAGAGGGGGTTTGGGTTTACAAGACTCTGTTAATAATCAAATAAAATTAGAAACTATAAATCAGCTTTAAATACTATTTGTCTAATCTTCAATACAGCATTTATGTTGATTATTATCTTTTAGTGAGCATTAAATACTGTTGATTCAATCTTCAATCAGCATTAATGTTATTCTAGCTTTGTCTTGTAGATCCTCTATCTTTAGTATGTTTTGTCATAATCAACTCAAAGTATAATTCCTAACAATCTTCCCCTAGTTGATAATGACAAAACCAATAAGCACAAGCTTCCCTTGAAGCTAATTATAGATGAAGTATTCTTTCCCCTCATTCATGCACTCTTCCCCTTTTTGGCTAATCTCTAATAGGAGTGCATGCTAGTTGAAGTAACTTAAACATTAAGCTTCCCCTTATACATGTTTACACATATCTTGTTCATGGACTTGTAGGCTACCATGCTGCTAAATTATCATTGATGAAGAAATAAATGAATTAATACGAATTTGTTGAAGAGTTAATTTCATTAACTTGTGTCTTAATATCTGTTTACTACACATGATGTCTGAGCGCTCATGACCTGCTTTGTTTATAGTTTGTTCCTTTGTCTCTTCAACAAAACCTCATTCATCTATTAAATGAGACTTGAGCACTAATATCGTAAACTCCTTAAATTGATAGCATATGCTACGTAGAAGCTTCATAAGGTAGATCGTACTCCTTTGATAGTTTCATAAGTCTTCGTAACCGCCTTTGAATCACGAACTAGTTATCTCTTAAAGGTGTCATTCTTTTTAAGACATGATAAGTTCTCGAAACCTGTGAAAATCAACTACTACATCAATTAAAGTGTAGAATCAAAATATCTTATTCTAATAATCTCAAAAACGAGCCATATATAATATTCATCGTTCAAGATTAAAACGAGTCGTGTTTTGGTTTCTTACTTCATTTCTTTACCATAATACCTTAAATTCCTATGATAAGCAAGTGCAAATCCCGCTATGATACCACTTGTAGGTCCTATGTTTAGGTGCATCACTAGTGTATGATGCATCTTCTGGTTTGTTTCTTCATCTTCTCTGGATGTTCGTGAGGAACTCAATTTATTAGCAGGTTGAGACATTTGTTAAGATGGTTAGGTGTGTGAAGTTTGTGGTTCTAGTGAATTATTCTTTCTCAGTGTCCCTCTAAAGCTCTAGATTACCTCTGGTGATACCTCGTTCTTGCATCATCTAGGATTTCATATACATTGATCTTTGCGGAATAACTAAATAATAACAATCAAAGTTAAGAACAAGGTGCGTATAATACCACGTTAAAGACTTCATAGTATTTGATCATGATACAAATAGGCTTAAGATATACTAATAACAGCTACTAAATAAGCTAACTATAATCCTAGGCGTTTACAAAGACTTGACGCCTAGGAGTACTCACACACCTTTAGGTTTACATTGTGAATTGTATGATATGTATAACTAGACGCCCTACCACTATTTATATTACTAGTGGGGTTTGGGTTTACAAGACAAGTTTAATTTCAATTAAAATTTAGGAGGTAACTTTATATCAGCATTAAATACTTGTTGTTAGCTTCATTCATGCATTATTTGTTGTTATTTTTATTTTGTGCTGAGCAGTAAAGACGGTTTGAATTTTTTGTTTGTGACTGTTTATGGTTTCTCATGCTGTGTCTTGTTGTATTCCTCCTTCGTTAATAGGTGTTGGTCTTTTTTCTTAGCTATGTAATTTTTCCTTACATAGGGACAACAACTACATAGTGATTCCTCAAAACTACAGGATATTCTCAAATACTCAAACTCCCAATTTCTAATAAGAAGGAGGAGTTTGATATATGGGCTTATGGTGATGAGCACATTACCGTGTGTACTTGTCAAGGATAGTATGGAAGGTAATTCAGATTGGAATACTCCATGAAGAGTATTTCAATGGATTAGGTGGTATTGTTCGTGTACTTTCACATGTAAATGCTGCAAAAGATTCAAGCTGTTGAAAAGGAAAGGTGGGCTAAGAATATTTTGCATGATGGCCATTCCCAAAGATCATATGATGGAGATTTCATGGAAATGGATGATGACATAAGAGATCTGGGAAGCCATCTGAACTAGGCTTGGTGGTATGCAAATTCAAAGAAAAATACAGAAGGCTGTTTTAATCAACAGTCTTGAAGCATTTAAAATATCCAATTTATGAAGGGCTGGTAAAGGATATGACAAGATTTAATAGTTTACTTTCTCAATGGGAAGTCATGGTGCTGAAGTATCAACTGAAGTTGCTAATCTTAATGTTTCTATGATTCTTTGCCCCAGCATGCTACCAATCTGGCAATGACCCCTTTGAGCAAATAAGCCAGGAGATTGTATCTTGATCTTTTGAAGATGTGTACTATATAACTATTGAGTTTTTGAGCATGAAATTATAGGTGCTACTATATAACATATGCTTTGTTGCATCAAATGTTGCTCTTTGTTGCAATTTGCAATTGGTAGCAAGTATAATGGTAAGCTGGTTGTTCGAGTTTCCTCTAGTACTCTGCTCTTCTTTTAATTCTTACCAATGTTCATGAATAAAGAAGTTATTGCTGGTTTTGCTTAATGATGTAATTTTTCCCTCTGTGCCAAACAAAAAAGGACTTGGTTTTCATCTTGAAGATCTGGAACATAATTTATGATGTGATAATTGTAAGAGTTGGACCTTCAATTGGGAAAATTGCAATGATTGCTATCCTCGAATGAAGTTGTTCTTACTAGGAATCAGGATGGAGAGTTCGAGTGGATGGAAAAACACATGTTGGCTTTGACCAATAAGAAGATTGAATGCTTCAATTGTCACAACAATGGTCACTTTGCTTTGGTATGTACACGCTAAAGGGTGTAACAGGATGGTAAGAAGAAGAGAGTCCCACTTTAATCAACATCAAGAAGCTGGGAAGCAAGAGATGTATCAGATGGAGTTTGCTGACATTGCTTGTTTGGATTGTCAATTGGGGAGAAACTTACTGTAGTTGAAGAGACAAATAATGCAATTTTGCGCGCTATATTACTTTTACTCTTTTTGTCCCTTCTATTTATATAATTTACTTTACTTGTATAGTAAGCATTTCCTTTATTTATGTTTGCGTTAACCCTGTGTGTGTGTTTATAACTAGGTTTTCACTATTTCTAATATTCGTTTATCACTATTTATATAAAAAATAGTATTGCTCTTTATAAATCTATATTATTAATTAATAATATATATTATTTGTTTTAATTATACTTAGTAGTGACTCAATTTTTTTGTTCACATATCTTTGGTATCTTCACTTTGCTTTCATATTGATTTCCTTTTTACAAGTAACATGATTCATCTCTCATGTTCGTAAATCTCTTACACATTTATAACTCTGTTTGACAAACTTATATCGTTATTTTTCAGGATTTATCTTACCTGATTAAATATTTTCTGTTGGCACAATTTTCCCCTACTTTAGGTTTTCGTGGCTGTGATTTTAACATTAGTCGCGAATGCGAGCTTTCTTTTAAAACACAGCGCGATACTTAGCCTTCATATGATCCTCACATTCCCTGATAACTCGGGTACTAGCCTTGGATTTCCATCCGCAATTTCACTTATACGGTTATTTTTCTTCGCGTAAGTGTTCTTGACCTCTCGGTCCAGAATCTTTAATGGCTCTTCTTCACCTTAAATTATAACACGTAAGGTCTTATCTACCTTAATCTCATCTAAGTCTCCTAGGCTAATTTTGCATTAGCTATTTACTTCTTTAGTTTTGGACACATGAAACGTGTAATGCCACCTTCTTAATTCTTCAGGTCATTCTCAAACATATATGCCACTGGACATTCCTCTCGAGGATCTTGTAAGGTCCTACTAATCTTGGAGATTTACTTTCCCTTTCTTCCAATAAGAAGCCAAATACACTTTCCAAGGTGTGACTTTCAAAATTAATGATACCAACTTGAATCTATTAAAGGTTTCCTTCTATTATCTGCGTTGCTCTTGTGACGATCTCTAGCAGCTTTAAGCCTATCTACCTAATGACAACAACTTTATCAGTTGCTTTCTTGCACCAACTCGGGTCCTAATTAATTTTTTGGCTTTTTATCTCCCTTTCTAAGCCCACACAATTCCAGGCGACCTACAATTCCAATTCCTTACTTTCAGATCTCAATTAGGTGATCTACGATGCGCGAATGTTAGCTACTTTCGCCTCTGGTCCACACACAGGTTTACGGGTGGGAATTTGGGGGATTGAAATAAACTTTGGATAGGTTGGGAAGTTGAGGTGGGGGTAGTGAGATAAACTCCTTACGTTGGGGGGGTTGGATACGGTTCTAGAAGGATGAATATTCAATCTTCCACAACCAAAAAGATCTAATCTCACAACCGAAGCTCTCAAGCAATAATTCCTGCACATTTATAAAACTTGTGTTTATTATGTTCTACCGCCACATTCGCCTTTTCTGAAAAAACTAACAACATTACGTCAGAGGATGTTAAGCTGTACTCATATCTAAAACTTGGCTTCCCAACAGCACTTTTTGCCATCGTTTTGCCATAATCCTTGATCAGAATATGTACTTTCCCCGATCAGATTATCATCGTTGTGGGTAACATTTGTCGTCAGCAACAATATCAGCGATGTTAAGCCTTGCTTAGCTTTTCCATTCTATAATACTCTCGTAGTTCCAATGAAATGCGCTGATTGGAGTCTTCCTATCTACTATGTCAACCTTTTTGCTGCTTGCCTTCTACTTGATTCTGGGCTTAGGTGGTAGTTTATTGGATACTGTGCGTTTTGATCTATTCCCAAGTCCATATCAGGTATCTATGGTTGTCTGCAATAAACATGATTGGGTCTTTGATGCGCAGCCTTCACCTTTTTGCGCATGTCAACACTTGCTTATACATTATTAAACATTCATACTTTTTCATACCCGGATTTCCAATTCAGGTCTCTAAGAATATAGTAATGACGTTGTTGCTTTGGGAATGGCACTGAGTACCTCGTCTTATGTGCTTTGTCATATGGATCTTGGTTCTTAAACCAGCCACAACTTATGGAACCCTTTTAAGGTTCCATTTAGGGTTGGTTCCATCCTATCTCGTTTCAATTTGTTGGTCTGTTCCATATTCATTCCTTCTGCTTTTACTTTTTCATCCTTAAATGATCTCAACTTGTGAGTCCAAATATTTGGCTTTTACTAACGGACTGATTGGGCTCAGCTCTGCGCGCGCACGAGTCGGGGGTAGGAGGGGAACGAGCTTCTGGTTTACTGGTTTGCTGCAGCTTTACAATCTGTGCATGTCCAGGGGTGGTCGGTATCTCTAATTTATAATCACTAACAGCTCAGAACCATCTCCTTGGTGCATAGTAAACTCCTTTTGACGCGAATATGCGGTTGCAGGCTCTTATGATCTGTTATATAGATATCATCCTTTGTTCATTACACAATATTGCCTATATAGCCTTTTGCGGCAAACACATCACGCGACTATACTCTAAGTCATAGTGTCCGTGTAGTTTTTCTCGTGGTATCTTCTAATTGCCTTGATGATAGCGGATTACCTTATCCCTTTCGACATATTGATATACAACATCCCCTTATACATTGGTGTGACGCTCTCAATTAACCACAAAATCTTCGAGTCCATCCGGTATAAGACATTATTGGTGCATTTCAAAAATTGTTACTTCAAAGTTCGAATCCTCATGATTCTACACCCAACTCATTCTTATGATTCTTCTGATGTCAAGAAGTAACGGGGTTTAGAAAATCCTTGGAGAATTTCTCAATGTAAAAGTCTTTAATTTCCAGACATTCCCAGATATGAGCTTACTTCATTTGAGTGTCGGGGGGGGCTTTCTAACTTTTCACCGCTTCTATCGTACTTGGGTCCCGTGATTCCGTCGTGTGATTTACCACAGGTGTCTTGAAAAATGTTACCTCTTGCAACCAGAACTCGCGCTGGAAGTACTTGAATTACAGCTTCTTATTTCGCTTGAGCCAATACTACATCATATCAACTTATTTTCATGTAATCGTCGTCTTTGAGTATATCAAGATATCGTCATTAAACACTATGAAGAACTTATCCGGGTACGTGTTTTTGCACACTCGGAGTCATTTAGTACATGAAAACTGTCAGGTGCCATTTGTTAATCCAATTGGCATAACCGTAAACTCATAATGCCCATTTCGTATTCTCGATAACACGGGTCTTCGGAGATTTCTTCATTTGCACTACTCAGATGATGATAACAAGATCGAAAGTCATCTTATTAGAGTAAGTAGACGCGCTCCTTGAAGTTAGTCTAACAATATGTTGATCTAAGGTGTGGAATAACGTTTTCTTGGATGGTCATCTTTTTTCAGTTCACGATAGTCTATGACAAATGCGTAACGATCATACCTTTCTATCTTGACAATTCAAATCTAATGTCGCTATCATCGGTGAGTGACTTTGGCCGTATAAACTCCCGTGTATGCAATAACTATTAAAGTTGCTCTTGGACAGTTCCTCTGCTTCTCTGAAGGCGCTTGTCGATATGGGGAGACTTTGCTAACAAAGCGTCAGCTCTAGGAATCAAATCTAGATAAAACTCTACTTGTCGTTCTGTGGCGGATGGGTATTCAGGACTAGGTGTCAGCCGGATTTAAGTCCCGCGTTTGCAAGTGAACGTGAGGTTTTGCGATTTTGTCGGTGCATGGCACGGTGGGAGAGGTGAGTATGGGTCGGCATGATCAGTAAGTTGATCTTGAACACAATGTACTGTTCTTCGTCTTAAGGTTTCCTAACCTATACTTATAAAGATGACACATCGTTCAAAAGCCTTTTGGTTCGACAACCAAACCCATTCTCACTTTCATACTGCTTTTTCTCTCCTTATCCTAAGGGTTATCAAGTCTTGTGGGAATATAGATTCTACCTAGCTCTAGTCTACAGCCATGAAATAATTATATAAATACTTCTTCGGTCTTACCATTAGCTTCTTCTATCACTACCCGGGTTTGCAGTAAATACATAGGTTTCTCATTTAAATTAGGCGCGAATTATTTTTCGTGGATATAAAACTTAAAATCATTTTACCAGAATCGGAAAAAGCACAATTATGACCTTGTACAAAAAGTGGATTGGTCACACATGGGCAATATGGAAAGGCCATTTTTTCATATATTTATGTGACCAAAAGGTACCAAAAAGTCATTTTTTAACATTGTACTCGGTTGTGGACCTTTTGAAATGGTGTGCCAACACTTTCTTACTGTTTGTGGCTAAACGTTACTGGTTAATATTGTTTTGTCAATTTGAATTGGAAAAAGTCGTCGACCCCAATCATGTTAGCTTGATAAAAGCATTGGGCACTTATACATAGAAATTGTGTCGTTTTTTGTAACTCACGGTGGTTCAGTAGGGGTGTATTGCCACTGGTGAGGGACTCGTTAAGGGTGGGCTATCTTGTGGGTAGTGTATTGCCAAAATTACGTGACATTTTGGTAAACGTTATTTTTTTGGGGGTCGTAAAGAGGCTTGTGGGGGGGTGATTGTCATATTGAGTTTGGGGGGTTGGGCTATTGTGTTAGGGGTTTCTATTGGGACCTTTGGGATGTGGATTTGTGGGATCGAACTTATACGGGGCTGGATGGTAACAATTGTTGTGGATGGGGGCCTTGTGGAATGAGCTAGTGGGGCTATATATCTTGTATATTGGGAGGCATAGGGATAACCTTATGGTCACACTTTTTTTAACACATTTATTTGGTCATTTTTTTGCTTAGTTGTTTTATGTGACTAATGACCCAAAACTTACATGCTTTGTGTGGCTAAATTTTACATAGAGGTCACTCTATCTTCATAATTCTTGTGGCCATGGGGTGGTGATTGTGGCTCTATTTTTGTTGTGGGAGGATTGGGTTTATAAATAGGGGCTCTATTTTTTTAGTTTGGAGACTGTATGCTTGTATGTGTTGGTATTTAATACCCAATTTCTTACATGGCGTATTAAAAAAATTACCTCTCAACTTTACTTATCTTTATGATAAGGTACTTCTTTCTACTTTCCCCCCCTTCTCTAACGATGTCGGATCGGTTCTTAAATAGAAATAAAAGGGCGAGCGTTTTTACATTACTACTAAAATTCCCTCCTGAAGCTACTGGTTTATTTTCTTTGACATAACACATTATACTAATACTCCCCCCCCCCACCCCCCCCCCCCCCCCCCCTTTTCTACCCCCCACTTACATTATATTTTACCCACCCCCTTTTTTTTCCCCCCACTACGGTCACACAAACAAACCAAATGTCCGCACAACCCCCCCCCCCCCCCCCCCCCCCCCCCCCCCCCCCCCTACCCCCCCCTAACCATATGGGTTATGTTTTTATAGTAGGAAGTTTAAAAATAAAGTGGCAAGTTTAATATAGTTTTGGTGTTAAAAATTGAAATTTACTAGGGTGTGAGAAAGGTAATTTGTTAAAATAGTGGTTCGGGATGATCTGCGCGCTTGCTAATTGACGGATGAATTCAAAAACACGAAATGTGTGCCATTGCGATTCTAATGATTTTTCCCACTAAAATGAGTATTATAATGACTATTATTTCAGAAAGTTTTCTAAAGTTATTTAAAATTTTATTATTTTTTTGTCGCCTTAGGGTGTTCGGGTAAGCTTATTCCCGTAAAATTAAAAACTTTTGGACTCGAATATTCGGCGTTTTTAACAAACGTTTTTGAATTAAAATTTTAAATATTTATAAATATTTTTTATTAATAAATTTTGATATTTTATACATTATTTAAATATTACGTGTCGGTACGCCAGTTGTGTGCGGTTTTCATTATTTGCGAAGTATTTTCTCGTTTTAGTTTCAAATAGTTTGAAAAATAATTTGTGAATGAGAGATAAGTAATAATAAATATGATTTATTATTTAAATATGTTTCAAAAATTTATCGGCTTTCTTGTGTGATTATGTAAGATTGAATAGTGTATAAATCTGATAGTGTAGATTGTGTTGGTTAGTATTTTAGTCCTTAAAATACATTGGTGAAATGGTAGATTGGTTCTAGCGAAGATTAGGACTTAACATTTAGCTTAGTATCGGAAAACAACATAAGCGACGTGTAAACTATTTTGTCCGCCTAAAGGGAGCTTGTTGACATAGTGAAATCTCGAGTCGGATACTCAGAGAGTGTAGTAGGTCGAAGAAGAGCTTCGTAGCTGAACCACTATAAATATTGGTGTTGTGGTTTGATCGTTCTTTCACTTTTGTGTTTTCTATATCTTTCATTGATTATATTATGATTGTGAGTGGATAGATTTTTTGATTGTTTCATATTATTGGTTGATTGAAACATACAAATCGAATCTAATTAACTTGTTTTAATCAAAGTTTTAAAATGCCAATTAACCGGTAAACTATGTAACCCCCCTTATAGTTTCCATAATTTGTATCAAGAGCCAAGGACACTTAAGATTTTTAAAATATATTGTATCTTAAAGATTGGATCGATCTATGGATTTCGACAGATATCTAGAAGGGCAATCTATGCAAAGACCACCACTTTTCGAAAGCGATAGTTTTATTAATTGGAAAAATAGATTTGAAACATATGTAAAATCAAAAGATCTTGATCTTTGGCATGTTATTACCAACGGTGATTTTCAACCCATTGAAACTAATCCGAAAACCAAACTAGACGAGGTTGTCCCATTTGAAAAACAAAGTGATGAACTTAAGAAAAGACTTGCAAAAAATAACAAAGCTAAAATGGTTATTTAAAATGCTCTGCCTAGAAAAGAATATGAAAGAATTTTCATGTGTAATACGACAAAAGAAATTTGGAAAACTTTGTTAATCACCCATCAAGATAATAGCCAAGTCAAACATAAAAATATTGACCTTTAGTTATTTGTTTTTGTTGATAATTCTAAGACTTTTGCATAGTTTATCATACTTATTTTCCCATGATTCATTATCTAAAGATGAGCTACTATAATAAGGAGTGTCAGATAATACCTCATTGTTGTCGAGAGCAATGAGACATATTTCTTCCTTTTTGCTCTCCACTATCACTTCAACATCCGACAGCGAATGCCTTTTGATCATTGAAGAAGTGTTTAGGACAATCACTAATGAAGTGATTTGGATCACCACACTTAAAACATCTTCGATCATCCTTCTCTTTTTTGGCTTCTTTACTTTTCGGAAGTTCTTTTTGTCGTCGTATGGTTGGCGGACAAACTTTCCTCTTCTTCTAAAGATTTTTTTGGAATCTCTTACCGCCATGGCGTATTCTTCATCGTCGCTATCTGAAGAGGTTGCCTCTTCTTCACTTAGGACTTTTCTTGCTTTGAGAGCAAGTGATTTGTATTTTTCTTTCTTGGTCTTAGAGATCTCCAAGTCCTTTTCAAGTACTACCTCATAAACTTTTAGATTGCCGATGAGCTCGTCTAGAGGTAGTGTTGATAAGTCCTTGGATTCTTCTATTTTCGTAACCTTTGGACGCCATTTGGTGGGAAGATCCCTTAAGAATTTCCTAACATGATTATGACTTGAAAATGATTCATCAAGTGCTTTTAATGATGTAATAATAGTATTAAATCTAGCAAAATCACAATCAATAGTTTCATCATCCGAGACAATGAATTCTTTATATTTTTGAACAAATAAATCTATTTTGTTATCCTTAACTTGTTTGTTACCTTGATGGGTAATTATTAAAGATTTCCAAATATCTTGAGTTGTATCGCACATAAAAATTCTTTCATACTCTTTTTTGGTAAGGCATTATATAAAACCATTTTTGCTTCATCATTTTTGGAAATCATTTTCTTATGGTTTTCATCATATTTTTCATAAATGATGATTACATCCTTGGCATCTTTATCTTTGATGGTAGGTTTGTAATTACCATAAACTATAATGTACCAAAGATCAATATCTTTAGACTTCACATAAGTTTAAAAATGGTTTTTCCAACATATAAAGCAATTAGCCTCAAAGCGAGGTGGTTGTTGCATAGATTTACCCTCTTTGTAGTTTTCCAAATCCATGATCGTTTTAAGGTTTTAAAAATACAGTATACTTTAAAAACTTTGATAACCCGCTCTTGATACCAATTATTGAAAACTAGAAGGGGGGAGGGTTGAATAGTTTTCTTATACTTTTTAAACTTTTATTATGATCTTATGTGAAGTTTACCCGATATTGATGTTTAGTATATGAAATATAAAACAAGTAAAGTAAGAGTAAGAAGAATTTAACCGACACACAAGTATTTATAGTGGTTCAACTACAAGGACACCTTCCTTTCCCTACTCCACTGCCCGAGTCACCTACTCGAGAGTTCGTAAACACTAGTCACCAATCTCCTTTATCTGGCGGAGAAGCCTCACAACGTTGCTTATGCCTTTAACGGTACAAAGCTAAATACTGGATTCTTTACACGGTAGAATCAACCCACCAACACTACACTTTAATTTACAATGATGTTGAATACAACTACAACTACTAAATGATGTACAAGATTCAGCAATTTGATCTTGAAGATGCTATGGAGATGCGAAATAAGATTCTTAGAACTTGATCGTCTCAAAAGGGGTGTTTGGCAATTTCTTGTTTGAAGATAATTGCCTACAAAATGCTAAAAGAAACTATGCAAGAATAAAGAGAATGATCAGTGGATTAGAGAATTTAAGCTGGAGAAGGGTGAGGAAAACATAAGAAATGGATTGGTATTTATAGCCAAAAATTCTACTGTAGCCCGATTCTGTCGGTTCTGTTGCAGAACAGAACCGGCTAGTATAGTCGAACAGAACCGGCGCACAGTAACACAATCTGAATTTTGATTTGCAAAATCTTGAGAGATCATGTGTAATCTTGTAAGATTACCCTAAGATATGCTGCAAATGATGATGTTATACATGATGTAAATAATGGTTTGCATATTTTATTTGTAATTCAAAGTAATGCCAAAGATGGAAAAGTAACAACTTTAGTATTTTACTTTCATATAGATTTTACTAATTGTTATCAACAAAACATGAAAAGTTCGTAAAATAAAATAAAGGTTTTTATCAGTTTATTTGTATTAACATGGCTTTTTACGAAGGTGCGGGGTCGGCGAAAAGGTGCGGATACTTCTTCTGAAATTGATCCTTGCATTCCCACCTAAACTCTTGGCCTCTCCTAGAGTTTCATCGAACCTTGACAATAGTAATGTGGGTTTGCTTCAACCACTTGTCCTCTCGGTCTATAATTTCCACGGGTTCTTCAACGAAATGTAACTTGTCATCAATATGGATCTCGTCCAACGGAATTATGAGCGATTCATCAGACAAACACTTCTTTAAATTAGACACGTGAAACGTGCTATGAACCCTGCTTAATTTTTGAGGAAATTTGAGTCTATAAGCAATGGTTCCTACGTTTTCTAACACCTTCAAGGGTCCAATATACATTGGGTTCAACTTCTCCTATTTGCCAAAAAGGATAACCCCTTTTCATGGTGAAACCTTGAACATAACCTTGTCTCCCACTTGAAATTCTAGAGGCTTAAACCTCACATTGGCATAACTCTTATGATGATCACGCGCGGCTTGAATTCTGCTTATAATTTGTACAATCTTCTCGGTAGTTTCATGAACGATTTCTGGGCCAGTGAGCTGAACATCTCTGACCTCGGCCCAGCCAACAGGTGATCGACACTTGCGACCATAGAGTGCTTCGAAGGGTGCAGCCTTGATGCTAGTATGGTAACTGTTGTTGTAGGAGGACTCTATTAGCGGTAAATGCTTATCCCAACCATTCTAAAATCTATTACGCTGGTGCGCAACATGTCTTCAAGAGTTTGAATGGTTCTCTCTCTTTGACCATCGGTCTGCAGATGGTAAGCCGTACTCATATCCAAACGAGTACCCAAAGCTTTCTGGAGCGACTGCAAGAAATGCGATGTAAATCTGCCATTACAGTCAGAAATGATAAGGACCGGCACTCCATGCCTTGAGACCACTTCTTTCAAGTAAAGTCTCATCAATTTCTCCAACAAATTAGTTTCCTTTATTGGCAAAAAGTAAGCAGACTTGGTAAGACGATCAACAATTACCCAAATGGTATCGTAACCACTTGACGTCTTAGGTAGCTTCGTGACAAAATCCATAGTGATTTTATCCCATTTCCATTGGGGTATCTCGGGTTGTACCAACAAACCAGATGGTTTTTGGTATTCAGCTTTGACCTTCGAGTATGTCAAACACTTGCTAACATAGGTGGCAATATCTGCTTTCATGTTGGGCCACCAATAGAATTTCTTCAAGTCATGGTACATCTTGTCGGATCCAGGGTCGATAGAATACTTAGACTTATGCGACTCATGCCTAATCAATTCCCTTAATCTTCCAAAACGTGCTAATCGACTCTGCTTCTAAATGCAGAGTGTCCTATCGGGATAGTTTTTAACTCCTAGTGGCCTTATTTGTTCCTTTCGGCTTAAAGCTCCAACCATAATATTTTCCTTTCCAGGTTGATAACAAATTTCTACCTATGATGGTGTCACAACTACTGAGTTTTATGGTATTACGTCGACGTTTGAATGGGTGATTTAGAAATTTTCTTAATGGCGGCTAAACTTGTTGGCGGATCGTCCTATGGAGACTAGTGATGCGTCTTGGATTTTTGGCATCATATTTGATGTAAGATGATATCAACTCTATGTAGTAAGGTGGTATAAAGGTCTACTTAGCTATTTTGATTACTTATTCAGTTTCTCGTGACAAACACGTTTTATGAATATGCATACAAAATTTTTGCTTTTTGGGGATATAAGTAGAATATTAATTTTGACAAAATTTTAAGGTGACTACTCCTAGAATGGCATGGTTCATCCTGAAGTAGACATAGGTGATCAGGTTATGTATAATTGAGGACTACAGATGAAGTGCTTAATTTCGTCAAACTAATGTTATGCATAAAGCAGTATCAAAATAGTCTTATAGTGTGATAAATTTATTCACAAAATGGAAACAAGGTAGTTTATAGAATGACAACAAAATAGTTTGCGAGATAACCGTAAGATGGTTTATAAGACAATAGCTAAGTAGCTCATGGGGTGATAGTAAAATAATTTATGTGATGAAAACAAAATAGTTCCATAAAGTAAAAACAAAATGATTTGTAAGATGATAGTAACGTGGTTTTTAAGATGATAGCAAAATAGTATATAAGATATCAAGAAGATAGTTCATGAGATGGTGGAAAGAAAATTATAAAAATGATAGTAATTTTGTTTATAGAATAATAGTGAAATAGTTTATATATGGTAATTTAGTTTACAAAACAATAGTTGAGTAGTTTATGAGTGATGGTAAATTGGTTTATAGCGAATCTGTTTATAAATGATAGCAAAATAGTTTATGAAATGGAGGCAACTTAGTTCGTAAAATGATAGCGATTTATTTTATATATCATGGTAAATTTGATTATGAAATACTAGTGAAATAGTTTATAAGTGTTAGCAAAATTTTCATAAGGTGATGGTAAAACAGTTTTCCAAGGAAATAATAAAATAGGTTATTAGGTAATAACAAATAGTTTATATGATGGTAAGAACATAGTTTATAAGGTGTTATTTTACTAGATGATAGTAAAATAGTTTATTACAATAGTAAAATAGTTTTCAAAGCGATAGTAAAATAGTTTATTAAATGAGGGTTTATTACCCGATAGTAAGATAATTTATTAATGATAGTAAGACAGTTTATTAACGATAGTGGGAATAGTTTATAAAGCGAGTGTGGAATAGCTTATAAGATGTTAGTTCATATGACGATAGTAAGATAATGATTAGTAAAATAGTTTATCATGTGGTAGTGAAATGGTTTATAATGTAGTTGTAAAAATGTTTGAAGGGTTATAATAGTTTAGGGAGTGGCTTGCATAAATAAATTAAGAGTTAAATTAAAATAGACAAGGTTTTCACGACACATAAGTTTGATAGATAATTTAAATTATCCACGCGTACAACGAAATTCAAAAGAAAGTACAACACAAATTCCTATAGGAAATAGAGTCTAAGAAAGTTCCCGCTTAGGTTTCACTAGGAAATACGGGAATGTCTTTCCCTAAAAATTAACATTATTTGTCATGACACTGGAGTCCCCATAAGTTTTTCCTTTCCATTGCTTATTCACTTGGTTCTGGTTCTTCCTTTCTGGATAATTACTCTTGTAATGTTCTAGCCCTCCACACTCATAACAGGTAACTTCAACTTTCTATTTTGCTACTGAGGGCCTCTGTTTTTCTCTCAGGACTGGGGTCCTACAATATCTAGTTTGATGACCAACCCGCTTGCAATTGCCACATTTTGCACCACACGGACCGGTGTGGTGAAACTTGCACTTGTTACACAGTGGTAGATTTCTAGCATAGCCTTTCTTGTTGCCTGGCTCGGCAGTGTGTGCTCTAATCACCTTATGCTCTTTGTTTTGTTGATGGCTAGAGCTTCCACCGTGGTCACCTTCCCACTTCCTCTTGTTGCCAGCATTCTCTGCTACTTTGTCTTTCTGTCGTTCGACCCAGTTCATTAAGTCGCGAGCCATGCGGGTCTTTGCCTCATAGATAGCAATAGTCTCGATAGCATTAGCCACTCGCAAGGCTACAATCTGCTCGAGTTCCGCAAAACTCATCCCTTGGTTCGTAGTTGACATTGTTTCCTTAAGATCATAAGGAAAATAATATATAATGAGATTTCATCCAAGGTAAAATCACGACACGCAATAAGCACACATATATGTAAAATGAGACCACGACACGCATCGATATAAGATAAAAACAACCATGGCATAAATAAATCAACGTCATAAAATAGCATAATCATAACTAACAACGTAGGTTAATACTTAATACATCGTTTTACATGAATAAAAGAGTACAAGTTTTTCATTAACGCTACCAACCGAGTACTACTCAAGTTTAGTAGGATACAATCCAAAAGAAGCTGCAAATGACGCTACCAAGGTGCCTCTTAAGATCCTAGAAGCTAGCTTTTATGTCATCTCCAACTGACTCAATATACTATGGTGGTGGTGGTACTACTGTTGGTGGTGGTGATGGTGATACTGATGATGGTAGTGACGGTGAGGGCGATCTGGATCTCTTACGAGATAAGGATGGTAAAAGTGATGGTGGTGGGGAAGATGATGATGTCAAGAGTGATGGTGGTGATGATAATGATGGTATCTCTGATGGAAGTAGTGGATGACAGGTTTATGGTGATGCAACTCTCCATCGATAGGGTCTCTATGTCATCCCTAACTGACTTAATATGCTATGGTGGTGGTGGTACTGCTGTTGGTGGTGGTGATGGTGATAGTGATGGTGAGGGCGATTTGGATCTCTTATGAGATGAGGATGGTAAAAGTGATGGTGGTGGTGAAGATGGTGATGTCAAGAGTGATGGCGGTGATGATGATGATGGTATCTTTAATGGAAGTAGTGGATGTCAGGTAGATGGTGATTTTGCTCTCCATCGATCCATGGCTGATCTATATCCTAGTGGCATCAAGATCTCCTTTCCCAGTTGACGGGCAAAGGCAGGGCTAGTAGGTAGGGGTCGATTAGGTGGTGAATGAATAACTGATGTCGAAGCAGTCTAGGTATGGAGTGACTCAGACGTCTCACTCAGATCCTTGTCTAATGAGTCATCACCAGAATCTAGTGGGTATCCATACAAAGCTGGTGTGCGATCTGGTGATGTGGTAACGGGTCTAACGGGAAAGGTAGTAAATCTCATCATCAGAATCGGATATGATGACCAACAGAGCAAATACTCTGGCACGTGGTGTGGTAGCAGGAAAAGGTGTGAGACGAGGTGTGGTCATAGTGTGTGATAATCCAGGGTTTTATATAAGTATAGTATATAAGACAAGTGTAGAAATATACGCAAGATAGGGTAAGCACGTATATAAGTCATGTAAGCACATAGTGTAAGCAAATAGTGTGTATGTACATGAAAAAAGTTTTATGTGATGCAATGTTTATGAAAACGGTTATAGTCTAGGTAAGATATGTAACCTAGTTCTCTATAACCTCGGCTCTAGATATCAATCTGTAACACCCCCAAAATATGTCGCAACAGAATGGTAACTGAGGGCATTACTTCATAATAGCACAAGATATAAGAGAATGACCTCTAAATGAGTCGTTTGAAAAGTAACCTCGTTAATTTGATTGAAATAAATAAGGTATAACATTTGTCCCAATAATTTCCATCAAAATGAAAGACTTAAATTAGTACAATGAGGAATGATAGTTTGTATGCATAAGAAATCCATGAATGTATTCTTGAAAAGTTTGGACTCCAATGCACATCAAGAACGTCATGCAACTTATTCACCTGAGAAGTACAGGCTTAAAAGTGTCAACATAAAGTTGGTGAGTTCATAGGTTTATGTATTTATAAATGTGGGACCGCAAGAGTTCAATGTGTGAAATAATGTAACACATACAAAATCACAAAATGTAATTACGATTGCCCTAAGCTCATGACACTGAAGCTATAAAAATGTATGTGTGCAAATTCATGCAAATAATGTGCCCGTGTAGATGTTCAACCCACAACATCTAAAATCCGATATGGTATACGTCCATTAGTTCAGTCATCCGAAAGTAGTAAGCATTACTTACCCGAACGGGGATGTCAATCCCAAATAGATCTATTTATATCACACGCGCTTACACAAAGTAATTAACAGTTCATGATATTGGGCATAATGGGTTATCGCTACTTAGGCAACTCGTAACATGTTTAAAGGAGTACTTGCGTTCAAATGTAAAACAAGGCATGTATCTCACCCCGGGATTTGTAAATAATGTTAAACAAGTAAAGCGGGGCTATAAACTCACCTTAAGTGATGGAATTGATTTTAGAAAAATCAACAAGGAATGTCGTCGCAAAGGACCGGTATGCAACCTATTTAATTATAGGTTGATTCAGAATAACGCAATCGAAATAAATTAAAACAATGCATTTTTATATCGTTGTATCACCACCTAATAGTTTTAGTTTTAGCTTAATAAATCAAAATAATGTTTATGTTAAGTTTACCATTTAATTCTCAAGTATCTACGTTTGTAATATATTCTAATAGCCAGAAAATTAATTATAGTCTATTACGCTCGATTTACCACTTTTGTTATTTCTTACAACGACAACATATATATAGTCTAATTAATTTATAAAATAATATTTACAAAGTTTAAAACACGTATAAATATTATATAAGTGATACTATATTATTTTCTAAGTTTTTTATAGTCCAAAAGGACCAGAAAACGTTCGAAAACACAATTTACTATTCCTAACAGCAACAATATTTAGTAAAAATTGTGTAGTATTTCTCATGACACTTTCCGAAAAATAGTCCAAGTTTAATTAAGTATTACTCTTCCGTATTACACTTTCGGGCTTCAAAACTCGTGATACTTTATCAAAAAATCATTCCAAGCAAGTTTCTAGTTTTATACTTAAGCCGGTTCAGACTCGAAAGGGGTCAAAATCATGAAAACCAAATCTGCCAGATTATATAAAAAACTGTATTTAACGGTATTGTTACAAATCTTGTTTTGACCATAACTTCTTCGTTATACGTCCGTTTTTCGCGTTCTTTATGTCCACGGATTCGTATTAAGATGTACTATCATGTTTTAAGGTTTTAACTCGACACAAAGTCCCCAACTTTCTGTTTAAAATCAGCTGTAAATAGGATGTTTTATACACTTCAAAACTATAAATTTAACCTCATTTTTACACAACGATAACCTCTAATCTATACACTTCAACCTCTTCCATAATCAACACATCCAAACTAACCTAATCTCATCCAACACTTTACAATATAATGAAATAGCTTATAAAACAAAATAAGCTAGATGATGAATAACAGCTTGACAACATGTTTAATAATCATAAGTAAGTATTGTTCTTGATTTCTTTGCAAATATTTATAAAAGTTTACTGGTTGGTGATATAACTTTATAATCAATATGTTTATGAGCAAAAATAAATAATATAAGTATAGAAACATGTATAAACATGATCAAGATGAATAAAAATCAAAAGAGTAGATGGAGTATGCTTACAAAGATTATGAACACAAATAAAACCTAGGCTTTGATTTTTAACCCAAAAACCCTATATAACCAAACTTGAAATTGTTGAAACCCTAACTTAAATCTTGAAACCTAAACTTAAAAACACCTTGGAACACCTTAGATATTAACCTTGAACACACTAGTATGCTTGAAATATCAAGAAAATGGAAAACAATGAGGACTTTTCATGGCTTAATTAAGCCGTGGGTTTTGAGGAGAGAAAATAGAGACTTTGAGTTTTTTCATGCTATCAAATGAGATGAAAAAGGCTTCTATATATATAGAAAAAAATGAGCCAACTAATATTTAGCTTCAAAATATCTAGGGGCATATTCATGACATGAAAAGATAGAAGTATGGTGTTGTTGGCGGGTAGAATGAAAATAAAGAAGAAAATGTTGTTGAGTTGGTGGTGTAAGATATTGTATGACTTTGGTTGCTAGTTGGTAAATATTATGTACATTGTGTAAACTAAAAAATTGTATATTGTTATGTGTATGTTATTATGGGTCGGTTAGTTTGTATTTAGGGGGAGGGAAATAATAAATTTTAATAAGATATAAGTATTGTGGGTATTGGTAAATGTGGTATGGTTTACATGCATGCATGAAAGCTCATATTGCGAAACGTAAGCGTTTTACGTAAAGTATGAAAATAAAATATGAAAAGTTATAAATTACCTTCGTAATAATTATATAACACTTGCTTGATGTAAACTTTTATTTGTTCAATGCCGGTTTACGCTAATTATGATTTTCAGTTTATGCGATTTAACTTAACGGTTGAAATGAAAAGTAAACACGTAAAGGTTCAAAGTAAATAATTTTGAGTTTATTGACGTAAAATGACCTGAAAATGTGGATTGTCACAACCAACCTCGGGAGACGTTGCCCAGTCATGGCTATAAATACTGCACTAATCCCTACAGATTTTCAAACCTCTTAGCATGAATTTTTCAGATATCTTTCTCTCACTAAATTTTTTTTTCTCTCTCTAAATCTCTTGATCACTAACATAGTTTAATCTTGTTTCAAGTGATCAAATCTCATCTTCTTCCTCCTTCTTCTATCAAGTGCAAGAGAAGAACACTTGTATTCGCCAAGAAACAAAGTGTTATAGATTAGTGATTTCTTCAATCTTCTTCTAAGATCCA
Source organism: Tanacetum coccineum (assembly GCA_026074375.1). NCBI lineage: Eukaryota > Viridiplantae > Streptophyta > Magnoliopsida > Asterales > Asteraceae > Tanacetum > Tanacetum coccineum. Next base: position 31,538 of record BQNB010045351.1, read on the forward strand.
AACCTCTATCTTTTTATTCTTGTGTGATTATGTAAGATCAGATAGTGTATAAATCTGATAGTGTAGTTTGTGTTGGTTAGTATTTTAGTCCTTAAAATACATTGGTTAAGTGGTAGATTAGTTCTAGCGAAGATTAGGACTCGACATTTAGCTTAGTGTCGAAAAACAACGTAAGCGACGTGTAAACGGTTTTGTCCGCCTAAAGGGAGCTTGTTGACATAGTGAAATTTCGAGTTGGATACTCAGAGAGTGGAGTAGGTCGAAGAAGAGCTTCGTAGCAGAACCACTATAAATCTTGGTATTGTGGTTTGATCGTTCTTTCCCTTATCTCTTTTATTGTGTTTTGTATATCTTTCATTGATTATATTATGATTGTGAGTGGATAGATGTTTTGAATGTTTCATATTGTTGGTTGATTGAAACATACAAATCAAATCTAATTAATTTGTTTTAATCAAAGTTTTAAAACGCCAATTAACCGGTAAACTATTTAACCCCCTCCCCCCATTTAGTTTCCATAATTTGTATCAGAAGCCAAGGACACTTAAGATTTTTAAAATATATTGTATCTTAAAGATTGGATCGATCTATGGATTTCGAAAAATATTTAGAAGGGCAATCTATGCAAAGACCACCACTTTTCGAAAGCGATAGTTTTATTAGATGGAAAAATAGATTTGAAACGTATGTAAAATCAAAAGATCTTGATCTTTGGCATGTTATTACCAACGGTGATTTTCAACCCATTGAAAATAATCCAAAAACCAAACTAGATGAGGTTGTCCCTTTTGAAAAACAAAGTGATGAACTTAAGAAAAGACTTGCGAAAAATAACGAAGCTAAAATGGTTATTTACAATGCTTTGCCTAGAAAAGAATATGAAAGAATTTTCATGTGTAATACGGCAAAAGAAATTTGGAAAACTTTGTTAATCACCCATCAAGGTAATAGCCAAGTCAAAGATAACAAGATTGACCTTTTGGTACAACAATATGAACAATTCGTCATTTTCGAAGACGAATCTATAGATAATGCTTTTGCTAGATTTAATACTATTATTACTAGTCTAAAAGCTCTTGATGAAGGTTACTCTAGCAAGAACTATGTTAGAAAGTTTATTAGGGCTCTACATCCTAAATGGAGAGAAAAGGTCACAGCGATTGAAGAGTCGAAAGACTTGACATCACTACTCTTGATGAACTCATCGAGAACCTAAAAGTTCATGAGATAATCATCAAGAAAGATTCCAAAATAGTCAAAGCTAAAGGAGAAAGAAAATCTCTTGCTTTAAAGGATAAGAAGGAATCTAGTGATGAAGAAAGTTTGACTTACGGTAGTGAAGACGAAGAGTACTCCATGGAGGTTAGAGACTTCAAGAAGTTCTTCAAGAGAAAAGGCAGGTTCGTTAGACAACCAAGGAACGACAAAAAGATATTCCAAAGAAGCCGAGACGACAAGAACGGCAAAAGTGATAGGAAGTGTTTTAGATGCGGAGACCCAAATCAACTTTTTAGAGAATGTCCAAAACCACCGAAAGACAAGAACCAAAGAGCATTCGTTGGAGGCTCTTGGAGTGATAGCGGCGAGGAAGATGATGAAAAGGCCAAAGACGAAACATGTCTCGTGGCTCAAGCATCTAGTGAGGTATGTTCCAAATCCTCCTACTTTAGTGATGAAAATTCATCAATAGATGACTTTACCTTAGATAGTGAATATGATAGATTATGCAAGATGAGTCTAAAAATAATCACTAAGAACAAACATTTAAAATATTTTAGAAATAAATAAGAAAAAGAACTTTGTGAATAAAAAGAAAAGTTGTCTAAACTTGAGAAAAACAAGGGACTTGATCTCGAATGTACAAAGTGTCATATACTTAATATTGACAACGAAAAACTCAAAGAGGAAGCTTTTACGCTAACTCAAATTGAAAAGAGTACACATTCTTTAAATGAAATGTTGTGTAATCAAAAACATCCGGAGATATATCGGGTCTAAGGTTTAACTCATTTGAAGCATCATCTAGCGAGACTAAGGAAATAAAATTTGTAAAACCTCAGAATAATACATCCTCTAGTGGCGGCCCCCAAAGCACTATAGGCGGCCGCCATAAAGCATAGACATCCCCCAAAGTAATTGAGGGACCGCCTGTCTGTTCACCAGATGTCGAAAAATCTGTTTCTTTTCAAAAATCTATTTTAGGTCCTAGACCAAAACATATAATGGTAAACAATGTTAAAATTTCCGTTGCTAGTGATAATGAGGTTAAACGATTTTAATGCATTGTTAATACACTCTAAAAATGTTTTTGCATTCATGCACAATGATCTAATGAACATCATTTGAAATATTCAATTAAGGAGTATTTTTGACATGCTTGGATGAGCAAAATTGAGTTAAGAAGTGTTTGGGTTAACTCATAGGTCTTTATTACAGAGTCGAGTTAGCCACAACTCCACATTTAATGCATATAGGCACACACTAGGCACAAATTCTTATTAACAATACGAGTTCACAATAATAAAACTTCATATTATTTTCTTTTTAGGTGACAATGCCTCGAGGAACTGGGTCTGATCACCAAAACACTCGTAACTATATTCCAATTATGTCAAATGAATTCAATCAACCTCAACAAGACACTCTTAAACTCCTTGGAAAACGATACATTCATCAGAGGTGAGTTGTAAATCAAGATTTAAATGACATGAATAACCTTAATGCTAAGTTTGGGTCAATCGGTTTTGAGTGTCTTTTGAAAATAAGCGAGCAAATTGTTCCTGGATTTATTCTTGAGTTCTATAGTCAACTTCATTTTGACTATAATCCTTAGGGTCACTTCGTTGTTCATTTTGTCATTCAAAATAAACCATTCTCTTTCACTCTTGAAGAGTTCGGTCAAATTCTGGGTATTCCTTTCAAGGGTCATTGTTCTTATTCCGATCAAAAGTGGCCATCGAATACATGGTTATATTTACTCCCTCAAATGGTAATTATCAAACCTCTCCTTCCTCCCCCAATGACATCAAATCCCGAGTTCAAATATGCTCGAAGAGAAACCCCCTAACTCGTATTCTTATAAGAAAATCATTGATGTTGAAGAAAATGAAATTTTAAATCGTGAAATTCAATCTCATATGAAGTCTTGGGTTGAAATCATTTGTGAAAACTAATTTTGTCTAGTAGTACCTAGATCATGTCCGGCATGTCTTTTTTCCCATGCTTTATGCTATCGCGACCTCATCCACAAAGTACTATCTCCTCCAGCATTTTTCATTCCAAAACGAATGGAAGCCATTAGGCGACAACATAAGGTCAATCTACCTTATGGAATGTTACTGACTAGATTGTTCAATCACATTGTGTCAAATTTCCCTGAATTATCGAATTATAGCTACATCTTATATGATCGTGTTATGTATCCCCTCGCTCCTCATTATGAGCGAAAGATGCGAGCGGATCATGGCACGAAAAGATGTCGTCATTAAAATTCCGCTTCTTCATCCTCCGTCTTCATTCATACATCATCATCTCATCACTTAGATGACAACGATGATGAAAATGAAGAAGATACTTCTCGTACTAGTACTCCGTCACACTCTCAATTTGTCAACTCTTTGTCAAATGTTGTTCCCCAAGTCTTCAAAAACCCGCCGCATGAAAATCAAACCATGCACACTTACCAAACCAAAATCCTAAATCACCAAAGTCAATACCGAGATGAGCACCGGAACGGGTTAAGGTCAATCGGAAGAGCCCTCAAGAACGTGTTGAAGGGTATAAAGAAGTGAACAAAGTTAAACACATGTTCGATACTTATTATTATTTCTTATTTAACTTACTATCATATGTCTTGCTACATGATATTATGGATTTGTTAGTAGGTTTTAAGGTACGTAGGTAGGTAATATAATTTTTATTGGATAATCATTCAATTTTATCATCCTAAACTTTAGTTGCATGCTACCTAAGATGTTATGTTATATTTAAAAATGCATGCTTAGATAATTATCTTTATGTTTATACTTAATTCCCCTCAAATTTAATTTGCATGACATTAGTTACATATAGAAGGCAAAGCTAGAATTAGTTGATTCTTGAGAAATAGTATTTGCCACAACCTACTGTCACTACCTTTCTTTTCTGCACTATAGTGACAAATTAAGAATTCTAGGAAAAATTCGTCATCTCTAAAAAACGGCTCCCAAATACTTGGGGCGGCCCCCCAATATATCTAGGACTGCCATGTATTTATAGGACCGCCTATAGGAGGTAAACTAATTTTTCAATGTTCTCTCTTTTTCTGCAACTTTGACCCTCTCTATTCTAGCCTCAGCTATCATTTCTCTGTTTAGACACACAACACCCCAACCCTTTTTCATTCAACACCATGCTTTTTCATATTCTCTCATCCCCTCAAATAATTAAAACACTCATTATCTTCATATTCCATCATCATATCCACTTTACTTCTTTTTCTTCTCTTGATCACAAATGTCTTGCTCTAACCCTCCTCCAAACTTCTCAAGAAAA
>BQNB010045352.1:7884-44329 GCA_026074375.1 Tanacetum coccineum
GGAATTACAATTGCATCCTCGTACCCCTCGGTGGGTGCTTGGAGCAATTGTGTCATAGTCCGGTTATCAGCCATCAGAACTGGAGGATTAACAAAAGGTTCTTCTAAATGAAATGGTTGTACAACAGCCGGTTTGGCTTGTTGTTAACGGTTACGGTTGCGGGTTTGAGAACGAGTGCGCATGCACAAAGTAGAAAAAGAAAATTTAAACTAATTTTTTTATATATATTTTTTAACAAACTATTTTAACGGATAACGAGAAGACAACTTAAACCAAATAATCAAATTTACTTCACGGTAGCCCTTAAAAATTTTACTTTTTAAGGTGAGCCGTATTTCGTAAATGACACAAATGGTAAGTTTTTAAATCTTTGATTCGAGTTGGGAACTTACTAATGGATAATACCTCAATTGAAGGTATTATTTGTTGGTGTTCTTTTACCAACTTTGTTTATTTTATTTTTTGTATGGACAATTTTTTATATTTTTTCTTTTTTTTCTTTTTTTATATGATAATTACACTAAAAGAAAGGAAAAATATTTTTTACTTTTTATATTTATAATTTTTTTATTTCTTATTTTTTAATAAAAACAAAACTTTCAAAAATGAAAGGGTCTTCAAATCACGATTAACAAACTTCAAACGAGAGAATCTTAATCAAAAATCCCCGGCAGCGGCGCTAAAAATTGATTCGTCAGAATCTATATATACGTATGATAGAAAATTACCAGATTACCCTTGAGGACAAAGGTAAAAAGGAAATTCTTCAAAATATATATAATATAATACGTATATTAACCGGGAAGTATGATTCTCGGGTCGTTATCCCCTAACAACTTGTGAAATTGAAACCACGTTAGATGTTCAGATAATGATTTGAATAAAAATAAAGATTGATTTGATTATCTATAACTACTAATTTTAAAAACAACAATTAAAATAAACAAACAAAAGCAATTAATACACAAAATCAATTAACGGGAACAAATACAATGCGATAAATAAGCAACTATACTAAATTTAACTCCTAAAAATGCGAATAAAATTTCTAAACCTAAATTAGGATAAAAGAAAATTTAAGAAAAAGGAAAATTATTTTTTTGACAATTTTTGAATTTATTATGAATTATAATCTAATTAAATCTATTTAAATCCTAGAAAATAGCAAATTAATTCCTAAAAATTCTAAAAAATGATTTTTAAACTTAGAAAAGTCTAAAATACTATAAAAACTCAGAAAACTATTTTTATCTATTTTTTATAATAAAATCCTATTTTTAAAACTAAAATTAAAAGCTTAAAAATGAAAATAAAATCTAAAAAGGGTAAAAATGATTTTACTGAATGTAAAACTAAAAGTATTTATTCTAATGCTAAAAACTATTTTTTTGTAATTTTAAAAGTTATTTTTGTATTTTTTTAATGATTTTCGAAAATATAAACCTAAGAAAAATGATTAAAATTAAAATAATAAAGAGAAAAATACCAAAAATTCAGGGAAAATCCTAAAAGTAACAAGGAATCTAAGAAAAATAAACACACAAGCCCAGCTTATCAAATAAGCTGGGAAAAAGCTCTTATATGCTACGGCTTATATAGGAAAAAGAAAATGAAAGAAAGTATAAAGATTTAATGAAAGAGGATATGGTTGGATGAGCTAATGTAGCAAAATGGAAAGAGCATTGGTGTTGTATGGGAGAGGTCTTGGGTTCGAGTCCCAAGCACAGGTTTTTGTATTTTTTTTATTTTTGAAAACTCAAAGAACAAAAGTTGTAGATTGAGCTTTTTTAAGCAACTTTAACAAAGACACTATAAGCTCAATCTCAAAATTAAGCTCACAAACAGCTTATAAAGCTGGCTGTTACAGAAACTTAGCTTTTGAGAGCTAAAAAGCTATGTTCCACTCAAATAAGCACACATATCTCAAATAAGTACCAATCTTGAAACCAAAAGATGATTTAGAAAGCCTATAATGTCTAGAAGCTAAGTCTAATAAGCTAATTAACCTAACTAAACTAAAAGCCTATTGAAATTAAGGTCCTAAAAGGCAAACTCAGAAACAAACACTAAAAACTCAAAAACTAATTAAGCTAAAATGCACAATAAGCCACTACAGCACCTGAGCTTATGAAAACTTAACAAACTAGATATAAGCTATAAATCTAATTCATAAAAACTAATCCTATAAGCTAAAATTCTAAAATTAGAAGCTAAGAATTACTTACTACTGTTTTTGGCTTTTTAGGAATTTTGGTGAAATTTAAAAGCTAATGTACCTTAGAGAATAAGCCAGAAATTTAGAAACAAGTTTTAATCTAACTAAATCTATATGTTAACTATTAACCTACTGAATTTTAACAAATAAAACTAACTTAAGCTAGCTTAATATCTAACCATAAGGTCTGCAGTTTAAGACTGCAGACTCCTATCTGATGCAATTGACAAAGAGGCTAAAACTAAAATGCAGGTAACCTTAGTGGTCAAACCTGCAATGAACACACTTAATAAGTGTGTTTGAACACTTAACAAGCAAAAACAAAGCTTGAGGAAGCTTGGATCCAAAATCCTATACTAGCTTTTAAAAACAAACTCCCCTGGTGTAGGAACAAACAAAGTGAGACTAAACTTTTTTAAATTTTAAAATCTAACTTTTGAAAACAACTTTACTACTCATTTAAATCTAAATAGAAACTAGATCAAAAGCTTTTACCAAATTCCTTTGACTTTTTGAGGTCAAACTTTACTAATCCAAACACTCCTTTAGCACTTAAAATTTGATTAAGCCTTATCTAGTTTAAAACTAATGAACACTTATGAGAAACCAGATTACAAACAGCTTTTAACAAGTATATAAAACACAAATCAACAAGTAAATAAGCTAGAATCATTAAGCTAAAAACTATGCTATTTATTTTTTGGTTTTTAGCTGATTTATGAAACAATAAGAAACAAAATGAAATTTAAACTACAAAGTCTGAAAACATAAGGCTAAACATGATCAATAATCACAAGTAGATAGAAATAAGCACAAATAAGCCAGATACAAAGTAAGATAAGCAAATCTAAATTAGGAGAATTAAGACAGGAAAAGTAAATGAAAACTTACAATCAACCTTAGCTAAACAAAGGTTCAATTTGCTCAAAGAGCTTATCAACAGCTCTAGCTTATCTTTTGGATAAGCTAGTTAAGTCCTTGGAAGCTCTTCCATTTTAAGCTTCCCTTCCAAAAGTCCAAATCCATTAAGCAAAGGTACTTTTTATCTGATTTTTAAGTTTAAATAGATTAAGGGACTAATTAAGCTCAAACCTAAGCTTAGAGACTTAGATGAGCTTGTTTGAGCTTATGAGTAGCTTAAGAGCTTATGTAACAGTAACAAACTTTATTTGGGAGAAATAAGAGCTTATGAAAGATTATTTTAAGGTAAAACTCAATTTCATTCACTAAAAACTTGATTACAATACTCTTTAAAAGGGAAATTACAAAAGTTTACTTAAGGAAAATTACATTTAAAATGAAAATTACATAAGCTAAAAACTAAAAGCTAAAGCTAAGCTAGAAAGAAAAAGGTACTCCTGTGTGTGAGAGTGAAGGTCTTATTTATAGCCCGAATAAGAAGCTTCCAGGTCTCTAGTTAGTTACACGCTCCATTTGATATTGGCCCTTGATCACTCTTCAATCATTGGATCCAACTTATTTACCGTTGGATTGGATTTTTGTCACACGGATTGCCAGCGTGGCAATCCATGATGTGACACCTTTGTGTTACTTCTGTGAGTGATATAGCACAAAAATCAATCCTCCTGTGTGTTTCTTCTCAAGCTCACGTGGCATCCTTTGTTGGGTTTGGCCAATCAAAACTCATGAGTGACGTTTGTTGCTGCCAAGGTGTACTATATCACTTGAATTGAACTTCCACGTCATTAATTTGCATTTGCCCTCTCTTTTTGACCCGTGGTAATTTGGGGAAGGAGATGAACAGTAAAAACTGTTTCTCCCGCCCTTTTTTACTTATAAGAGGGTGCGTTTGAATTCATTTTGACCCGGGCTTATATGAAAAGTTTGGGCCGGGTATTGTGTGTAGGATCCCGTAATCACTTCATAACATATAACATACACGAATCGAACTAGAAAAGAGAAAGAGAGTGAGTTGATCTTTTAGAGAGAGAAAGAGGAGAGAGAGAGAGATAATTGAGAGAAAATAGAAAAGGAAATAATATTAGAAATGAACAACTAACTCTTTTCTAAATAGAAAAGAGTTTATATACCCCGTCGCGTTAAATGACGCGCGGGATATTTAACTAGGACCCGGGCTCGGGTTTTGCTTGGGATTAAACCCGAAACATATACAATATTAGATTAACTATCGAGCCCGATTCCCGATATTATACTATTACAACATTAACTAATTAAATGACCGAGACTCGTACACGTAATGAACGAACTTCCTGTTCGGCTCAATATTTTGAGGCTAACAATCTCCCCCGAAGTGAGTTCATTGATGACACTCCTTCATGAGATCAATGAGATTGCTTTTGTCGTTAAGCTCATGCGGTCTTGGTCTTTCTCTTTGTTATTTGTTGTAGGCTTGTTCCTTCATGCTTTGCGATCTTGACTTTGAGCCTTTGACATTGTCTTTAATGTCTATGCCATATTGTGATCTTGTGTCTTTTACCAACATTCTCATACTATTCTTTATCTTGAAAGCTTCAAATCAGAGTTAGCGAAAGTCTTTGTCTTTAAATCTTGAGCTTTCTTGATAGATTGTCTTTGTAGAATGAGCATGAACATGTGGTAATGAATCGACTTTGGTTGATTGAGATACTGTCACCACCGTTTTAACCTGCAGGTTTACGTTAGTGATAATCAAGAAAATTGATTTGAAAATCAATCGACGTGTCACTCGTTAAAGTGTTTTTGTAACACATCGAGAGTGTCATGTTTTTATCAAAATTCATCAACCGTCAATTCATTTACTGGACCAAATCGATATCCAGTTGTCACAAGTTTGATTCATATAGAATCTCGCAAGTCACCTACCAAGAGCTTGTTTGATGCTGGCTCAAGCAGGATTTCCATCTTCATTGTGAATACATTAGTATCACTCGAATGTTCTGGCAAATATCAGATAGTGGAGTGGTGGAGTGGTGGAGATGATGATAGTGGAGTGGTGGAGATGATGACGGCCATGATGAAGGTGGATTGGTGGTGATGATAACGGTGGAGTGGTGGAGATGACGACATCAAAGCACGATGATGGTGGCGATGGTGAAGCATCATCAATAAATGTCACAAAGTATTTCTTATTCCCTAATGAAGGAGTAGCATGCACATCACACAAGTCACTATGGATTAGCTCTAAAACATAAGTTTCACGTTTTACATTTTGAAATGGTTTCTTAGTTATTTTGGTCAACATGCAAGTCTTACATTTTTCAATGTCCATGTCAGAAGTTGGGATTAACCCATCCTTAGACATATCTTGCATCCTCTTATAGTGGACATGGCCTAGTGTATCATGCCAATGGATTGAATCATTCAGTTTAGAGGTTGACATAAAGGCTGAACCAATATTATCATTAATAATATTAAGCCTGAACATTTGATTTGTAAAACCCACAAATTTGGTTTATATTTTCTATTTCACCATTTTGAATATAACCTAAGTTTGAATAATAAGTCTTTAACATTAAAACCTAGGTATAAATTATTTGTGTTACTATAAATACTAACATAAGGATATAAATATATATATATATATATATATATATATATTATATATATTATATATAAATATATATATATATATATAAATATATATATATATAAGCATATATAATAAAATATATATATATATATTTATATTATATAAATATATATATACATACCGGCCAGCCCCCTCCCATATTTAGTATGATTATCTTTTTGTAAATACAAAACCTATTTAAGTATTATGTGTAAAAGTATTTATGGCTATCTTATTGAAGCTTCTAAAGAATAATAAAATTGATGTCTCCCTCTTTCTCTCCTAAAATATTCAGCCGATCTCTTCCCTCACCCTCATCATTCCTCGACTCAAACATTTATCCTCCAAAAACTTGTGTAATCATGTCTTAGAAATTGCAAGAAGAAGTTGAGGTGAAATCAGTGGAAGTATTCAAGCTTTTATGTTCTGATTTCCTTGGTGTCCTCCTTAGTTTGTCTTGTCACCATCTATATCCATAGGTTATACCATGATTCTCCTTGAGATTCACTTTTATGTCCTGATTCAAACAAAAGTTTTCTACATAAAAATCATAAAGTGGTAAAAAGAAAAAACAAGTTATACATGACTTGTTACTTTGTGTAAATAGAAAGTGACTTGGTTTTTGCAGGGAGCGTATAGAGCATCCTAGGTTACTTTGTATTGTTCAGTACAGGTGAATGGTTTGTGTGTGTGCTATACACCCTAATAATCATATTTGGTACATCATTGATTTCTTGCTTATGTACATTTGGATTATGATACTATATATCTGTTTAGCGGCCTATTTCATGTATTCATGTTTAGACATTTAACTAGCTCTGTGGGCAATTTCTTTGTGTTCTGATTCTTATTCATTTGATTCGTATTTTGTATGATATTTGTTTAGCAGGTTCTCGTGATTCATCTCATTCATTCTTTTGTCTTATTACCTTATTATTATTATTATATCTGTTCACTGAGCGTTAGCTCAGCCGCATTTTCTTTTCCTGCGGCAGGTAATAAGCGGGAAGCTGGGATTTGAGTGTTGAGAGTAGGAAGCTCTTAGAGGATCTATTTTCATTTAGACTTTGTTGGAATTTAATACTTTTGGAAGTCATTTTGTTTCATGACTTAGTATTTTTATTTAATAAAGTCTTCCGCTTGCGTTTATATGTTCTGATATGACACCATAATGTGACTCTTGGTAACCAACTAGGCTTAGCTCAGTTGGCCACCTAAGGTCTCCTAAGGAGCTTTAGGGGAGGTTTGAAAGTTAACCAGAGTTCTCGGGTTCGAGCCTCACTGGGTTTTCCTTCTCGGTAAGAATCTGTGTTGGGCTCTGCCCACTCAAATGCGTCGAGTCTCTGGCTCGCTAACATTGTTCTTGCACTAACTTGCCGTTTAAAAAAAATGTGACTCTTGTCTTTCTTATCGGAGTCGGATTGTTACAATTAGGTAACAGAGCTGCCAGTTTTACGCCCTGTAGAACCTAGGTTATGACCTGTGAGGATTGGGTAGACATTAGGTTTCCTTGATATGATCGCTTCCTTTTGTATTTTGATCTTAACTTTAAATTGTCTTCGTTGTTTCATTCGTTGACCGAGTATTTTCTTCGACCAAGGATCAGGCGGCTAACTCTTCAGGTACCGTTTCGGGAACTCTCTTTTTGAATGGTCGTGCTGTTTTGTCTTACTTGATACAGGTGCAACACATTAGTGGTATTCTGTTTCATTTGAGCTAAACACATTAGCACTTCCTACGCTACTTAAATATAATTATCGAATATCTATGCCTAATGAAAATCTGGTGAACATTGACACAAATATCATAACTTGTTCCGCTTCGATTGATGATAAGATTCGGGTGTCTGGCTACATTTTTTTTATTTTTTTATTTTATCCGTTCTCTAGATTATGAATTATTTTGATATAATTCTGGGCATGGATTGGTTGACTCAACATCGCGCCACTATCGTTTGTCATACTAATCGTGTCATCTTTGGTGATCTGGATAACCATGAATTCATCTACATATTTCAATTTCAATTTCAATTTCTATTTGAATTTCGAGGACAAAATTTTCTTTTTAGAGGGAAAGAATTGTAAAACCCAAAAATTTGGTTTATATTTTCTATTTCACCATTTTGAATATAACCTAAGTTTGAATAATAAGTCTTTAACATTAAAACCTTAGGTTATAATTATTTATGTATTATAAATACATAACATAAGGTATTTGTTTTAAAAATAAATAAATAAATAAATATATATACATATGGCCGCCCTCCCCCTTTATTTAGTATGATATCTTTTTTGTATTTACAAAACCTATTTTAAGTATTAGGTGTAAAAGGATTAAGGCAAATATTTTGAAATCTTCTAAAAGAATAAGAAATTGTTGTCTCCCTCTTCTCTCCATAATTTTCACCGATCTCTTCCCCTCCTCATATTCTCGCTCAAAATTTATCCTCCAAACTGGTGTAATCATTCTTAGAATTTGCAAGAAGAAGTTGGTGAATTCGGTAGAAGTATTCAAGCTTTGTGTTCTTGATTCCTTGGTGTCTTGGTTGTTCTTGTCTCCATCTCTATTCCATAGGTATTCCATGATTCTCTTGATTCATTTTTTATGTCTATGATTCATACAAAAGTTTTCTATATAAAATCATAAAGTGGTAAAAAGAAGAAAACACGTATTCATGATCTTGTTAATTTGTATATGGTGTAATCATATTCTTAAGGAGCTAAATTATGTTTTGAAACCTAGATAATCATTATGAAGTTTTAATGAAACTATAAAATTAGAAACCTGATATGTGTGAAAACACATATTCGTTTTATATCAAAAATACCCAAAAAAGATAAAATTGTGCTTAAAATGCTTGTATATTGCTTATTTTGTCTTTGTGATTATGTAGGTACGGATATAGCAAAAATCGCAAGAAAAGGTCACTAACCGGACACAAACACGGACACGGGATCGAAAAGAATGCAAAAGAGCCGGGAGTATTCATCAATGGTCAAAAGTTAACTCACTAAATGACAAAACCTAAAAAATACCCAAAACAGCCCTTCAAGTCAAACCAAATTGCAAAAATGGTCCCTAAGCCCTAACGGTGTTAACTTTTTAATATATAAAGAGTTAACACTCGTTATCCTATTTATAATAACCCAAAAACATACCCGGCCCAATTCCTTTTCTTTTTTATAAACACAGGTCAAAGCCCACTTTACCCCTAGTCAAACCCCCACCCAAACGGTTAAATAGGCGCCAAAACCCATTTACTATTCATCGTCCCTTCCATTTTACCCCGAGTTAAAATCAAAGGGCAAACGGAAATTAAGGACATGGCTAAGTGATTCAAGTGCCAAGGAATGATGTGGCAGAGTTATACGTCACATGAGCCTCCCATTGGTCAATCCCCACAAAGAGTGACACGCAGGTCTGACAAGAAACACACCAAGGACTATTATTTTGCACTAAAGTTAGTGTAAAAGAAGTACAATGAGCCTGACACACGGAATGCCACGTTGGCAATCCGTGTGCTCACTCATTTAATCCAACGGCTCAAAGTTAGGATCCAATGATTGGCTTGAATGAAGGGACGAGATCATGGGAGCATATAACAAACTCAGGACCTAGAAGCATCCTCTGAAGGCTATAAATACAAGCTCACTCCTCACACACATTATCTTTTTTTCCATGTATTTTTTAGGTTTAAGTAGCTTATGTAATTTTTGGTTTAAAATGTATTTTCCTTTTTAAGCTCTTGTAATTTCAAAATTACTCAAAACAGACGATTTTCACCAAAATCGACAAAATAATTAAAAGAATAAATTCCAAGAATTTATATAATATTCATAAGCTCGAAATATATAGTGACCTTAAATTCAGGGTATTACAACTCCACTTCCTTGTTCATTATGAATGGATAAATGCAAACGAAACGGTGAAAAACGATAATACTTACCGACATAGCAATAACAATAATATAAAACTATTATTTTAATCAAAACTCAAGAATTGGAATAAAATATTAGCTTTCAAAAATATGAGTTCTCACAAAGATCAAGAATAAGAGGAGCGTATCCAGACTCCTAGAAGCTTCACCAAGACCCTATAAATAGAGAGCCTTTCCTCACACACATCATCTTCTTTTTTTTCAGCTTTTAAGTAGATGCTTAATTTAGTTTTTAGCTTATGTAATTTTCATTTAAATGTAATTTTAATTCTGTTTTAAGTCTTTGTAATCTCTATTTTAAGTATTGTAATTAGCTTTTGAATCAATGAAATCTTAGTTTAATTATAAGTTTTGTGTTTACTCATCACGCTCTTATACTCTAAAAAGCTCTTATATACTGTTTTTATAAGCTCATACTAATCATAAGCTACTATAAGCTCATTAAGCTTAATTACCCTTGGAATTGGATGGCTGCTTGGTAATTAAGGTTTGGTTTAGTCCCGAAGGTCAGGAGTAGGTTTGCTTATAAGCTATAAGCTATTGGATTAAGCTCTTTATTGAGTTTATGATCTCTGTTTAGCTGAGATCTGAGGTACCTTTTCTTATCCTTTTTATGTTTTTATAAGTATTATTTAAAATTTATAAAAATCTAAAAATATGTGCTTACTTTAGTTCAGCTTATTGTAGTGCTTAATATTGCTTATTTTCTGTTAGTAATTGCTTATTAGTTCTTATATAGCCTTGTTATAGATCCGTTCCTTACTCAATTCAGTTTAGAATAGCTAATTATAGTTTAAAATTTGAAAATATAAAAATAAGGGGGTGTTTGGCTCAGCTGTGCTAACCACAAGTTAGTACTGCTTGAGACAATTTGGTCTTAAGTTTTTTATTTTAATCTTTAAACTAAGTCTGTTTTAGCTAGATTCATAAGCTAGGATAGGGATAATTAGTTTTTCATAAATTAGATTAATATAAGTCCATAACTGTTAAGGTCTCTTTTGGATTTTAAGCTTGAATCACATCTAGTAATTGAAATGACCTTAGTTGTTCTTAGTTTGATGATTTATAAGTATTAGAATCCGTTCCTTTGGTTTGCATTTTGTCTAAGTTTAATTAGTTGTTCTTAGTTTGATGATTTATAAGTATAAGACAAAACAGAAAAAGGTCTTTTTCATCATCAATTTTCAATAAGTAAAAGTTGTTCTTAGATTTAGATATTTAGCACACAATTAGATCTAAGGTAATAGGTAATGGGTTTCAATTTTCTTTTTGAAGTTAAGCTTATTTAAGTATCTGTTTTTAGCTTTAAATTCAGCATTTTTCATTTTCAAAACCAAAAGTAACTAGTGTTCTTAGTATATAAGCTATTTTCAACAAGACTTTTTATTAAGCTCTTGAATTTCAAAATGGTTTTAAAAAGTTGTTTTAAGTAGTCTTTTAGGTGTACTTCTTAAGGTAATAAGCCAAAAGTCCATAAGGATTCTTTAGCTTATTGAAAAATAAGCTCAAAGGTACGCTTATTCCTTTATTTAGTTTATCTGCTTATTTTTATGGCTTATTTAGGTTTAGTTTAGCTTATTAGGTTAGTATAGGTCCAATTTAGCTTATTTGGTTTTGTCGTTTACTTATTTGAGCTTATTTGCTTTTTATTAGCTAAGCAGACTTAAGTACTTAACTGGCAGTACTAACTTCTAAGTTAGTACTGCTGAGTTCTTAAGCTCATTCTTGGCTTATTAGGTTGCTTAATTTTGTTCTTTGTTGCTTATTTAGAATAGCTTATTATCTAGTTTAGCTTATTTCTCTATTTGGTTTGCTTCTTCTCCTTAAAAATGCAAACAGTTAGCTTTTTATTAGCTTAGTATAGTTTAAGCAATCCTGTCTTATTTAGCTTATTTATGAGCTTAATTGTAGTTTATAAAAATAGTTGTTTTACAAAAGTTGCTTCTTTTTAAGAGTTTTAAAAAGTTATAAAAAATGGAAAAAATTAAAACACTTAGGAAAGTGGGAAGCCCCGGGTGAGCAAGGCTCGAACCCGGGACCTCTACCACCTTCATCAAGCATTTTATCCCCACACACACAACCATCATGCTACACTAGCTCATCCGTTATTACTTCGCACAATCTATCTTTTATATACATTTTTGGTCCTTTAGTTCAATAAGCTGTTTTAGCTTATTACACAGCTTATTCGATAAGCTGTGTTTCCCAACTTATTTTTCCTGAATTCCTCTTAGTTCAAGTTACTTTTTAGAATTTTTATATTTAGTTTAGTATTTTTAAACATTTATTGTTATTAAAAACTTTAAAAATTTATAAAAAATAGAAAATAATCAAAAAAATATAATTCTTTTTTAGAAACTTTTCTTTTATCATATAGTTCCTAGGAAAAATAGTTTTGCTTTCGTAGGGTTTAATTTGCAAAATTTCATTTTTTAAAGAACGGGATTCGTTTCCGTTCACGTTTTTCGTATTTTTAAGCTCAATTCAACTCCGTTTTTGTTCTAGTTTTCTTTAAACTTACTCTTTAGTCAATTAGAGTCCATTAAAAGAGAAAAATTCAATTTAGGTTTAATTTTGGAAATTTAGGGTTTTTAATCACCATTTAAGGTTCCCGTTTTGCGTTTTTAGTTAAAGTTTAATTTCCCGTTATTAAAGTTAGGTTTAATTGTCCTTTAACTTGCTAACTTTTAGGATTTTAGAAAACAAATCATCTTTGAACCAATTCAAATCATTGTCCAAATAACAAACGTGGTCTCAATTTCATAAATCTTCGAGGAATACGACCCGGTAATCACTTACCGGTAAATATACGTATTATTATATATAATTGTGAGAATTTTCCTTACTACTTTTGTCCTCAATGGTAGTTTGGTAATTTTCTATACTTATTATATTATTATACGTGTATAAAACTTTACGCAACCAAGTTTTTGGCGCCGTTGCCGGGGATTTGTGATTAAGATTCTTTCGTTTGAAGTTTGTTGATCGTGATTTGAAGAACCTTTCGTCTTCAAAAGTTACGCTTTTAAGAAAATCAAAAATATAAAATATATATATATATATATATAAAGTAAAAAATATTTTTCTTTTCTTTTTAGTATAAGTAGAAGATTAAAACACAAAAAGACAAAAATATTTGCTCTTCCGGATTTTTCGTTTCTTCTCGTTAATTTGTGAATATAAAAAATTACAAAGTTGGTAAAAGAACACCAACAAATAATACCTTCAATTGAGGTATTATCCATTAATAAGTTCCCGAACCAAAGATTAAATTTTTTTACCGTTTGTGTCACTTACGAAAAAGGCGCACCTCTTTTGTAAAATTTATTTTACTTAAGAGAGTTACCCTAAGTTTGTTGATTATTCGGAAACAAAAATATATCCTTTTCTCGTTTCTTTTCTCATTTTATTTGTTTGTTTAGTGCATGCGCACTAGAAATTCCTATTTCCCAAATAATTCAAACGTCACCATTCCGAGACGTCGGAATAGAGGACGTGCTCCAAACATAGTCGAACCCGAGCTTTGTACTATCGTTGCACCAATGGCGGAACGTACAATGGAAGAGCTACTCCAAGCACCCACGGAAGGGTACGGAGAAGCTATTGTTTTACCAGAAATCAATGCCGATCATTTTGAGATTAAGACGAATTTGCTTCAATTGGTTCAAGCGAACCCATTTTACGGTCGTGAGAGTGAAAATCCTCATGCTCATATTAATAGTTTCAAAAGGATTACCTCAACTTTACGATTTAGGAATGTGCCTAACGATGTGATTAAGCTTATGATGTTTCCATATTCGCTCGAGGGAGCCGCTAAAACTTGGTACGAGAAAGAACCACCAAATTCAATCTTGACTTGGGAGGATCTCGTTACCAAGTTCGTTAACCAATTTTTCCCTCCTTCGAAAACCACTCACTTAAAGAATGAAATTTCTCGATTTACACAAAAATTTGAGGAAACTTTTAGTGAAGCGTGGGAACGATTTAAGGAGTTGCTTAGAGCTTGTCCCCATCACGGATTTACGGAGTTAACTCAAGTTGATACCTTTTATAACGGTTTAAACGAGAATGAACAAGACTCCTTAAATGCCGCGGCGGGTGGAAATCTTTTGAGTAAGACGACTAGAGAGGCTTTAAACATAATTGAGAATAAATCAAAAGTTCGTTATTCACGAAATAGATCAAATGCTTCTAGGATGAATGTTACTTCTAGTAAAACGGATGAAAGAATTGATAAGCTTGAAGATCAACTTTTGACCTTTGTCAAAATTGTTTCTAATAAAGTTGTCACTCCCGCTCCGGTTAAAGTGGTTGAGGAAACTTGCGTTACTTGTGGTGGTGCCCATTCTTGGTATAATTTTCCAGCTACCGATAACAATCAGGCTAGTGTTTGTGCGACTACGGGTACTTACAATCAAGTTAACCCTTCAAACCGTGTTAGTACTCAAATGACACCACCAAGTTTTGCTCTGGTGCAAAACAATGGTCAAGATAGGTTTAATCAGAATCAAGTTCAATGGAATAATTTTAGGGGAAATAATTTTCATTATAATCAAGGTTTTCAAGCTCAAAATAATCATGCTCCGAATTTTTCAAATCAAGGATTTCAAAACCAACCATTTCAAGTGCCTAATAATCAAGTTTAACAAGAGATTTCAAATGATTTTTCAAGTTACAAGAGGAATAATGATTAGATGTTGAGAAACATGCAAAATCAAATCAACTCGTTGAAAGTGAAAGACCTTAATAATAAATTCAAAACACCGATAAAATCTCAACAAGCCCATGATGAATCAACAAACTACCATCCAAAAATAATTTGAAAACAAATTTTGGTGGATTGTTTCAAAACCAAGCCTCAACTTCGTACTCTTCCGAGTAATACCATTCCAAACCCGAAGGGTGAGATGAAAGCAATCACTACTCGAAGTGGTGTTGCTTACGAGGGACCCTTGATTCCTACTAACTCCAACTCCTAAAAAGTAATTAATAACGAGAGAACCGAGAGACCAACGTATAAAGAGCAAACAAATTTCCAGGGAAGTAAACGCTCAAATCCCACTCCGGATATCCCCATAATTCAATTCTGTAAGCCGCGGGGCAGGTACCAGAAGACTTTGCCAAAACCCACCCATTCTGAAATCCGAATTCCAAAGATTTTTTACTAAGGCCAAATATTCCATTTCTTCACGACGTGATATCAAAAGATCCCGTGCAAAGCTTCGAATCAAATGGAGAAGATCTTCAAAATCATTCAAGATTAGCGCTTCGATATTAATTCGTCGTGATGCTTTACTTTTGATGCCAAGATTTGCTCCAACAATTCCCCAATTTCTATTCTGGAACCCGATGTTCCGAAGACATTGCTAAAACCACTCCATTCTGGAATCATATTCCAAAGAGTTTTACCTAAGGCCTAAAAATTCCATTCCTTCACGACTTTGATGAACAAAAAGTCTCCTGACAATAGCGTCGAATTCAAAGGAGAATATCTTCCAAATCTTTCAAGATTGCGCTTCGATATTAGTTTCGCGGATGCTTTACTTTTGATGCCAAGGGAAAGATATGCTCCTACAAATTAAAGAAGTTATGCTCATGAATAAAGGAAAAGTTTGCATGAGTTGCTAAGATACCAGTTTGAATGAGAAATTGCTCGTCGATGCTCCTACAAAAGCTCCCGAAAAGCTTGAGGTCCCACCAAGTTTCTTATTCATGTAATTCCTGGGAATGGATGAATGCCACGCCTTGCCGATCTTGGGCGACATAAATCTTAGCACTTTCTATTAAGAAAAAGAGCTTACTTGATTTTGCCTGCTTACACAACTACGGATGACTTTAGAGTTAGGTGACCGATCGATTACTTAACCCTAAAGGACACGCCGAAGACGTTTTTTGTCAAAGGTGGAAAATTTTCATTTTCCTACAGACTTGGTGTTTTCGATTTCGAAGCCGATCCTTGGGTACCTTTCATACGTTGTGGAGATCCTTTTTGAGGACCAGTCGTGCTTTAATTGATGTTTATAGAGAAGAAATAACCCTCCGAGTTGATAATGAAGTCGTCACTTTTAATCTAGATCAAACCACGAGATACTCCTGTACAAATGACAAGTCGGTAAACTGAATTGACATCATTGATGCTGTTTGTGAGGAGTATGCTCCGGAATTGCTAGGATTTCCTAATTCTTCGGGTGGCAATCCCACCTCGACATCTGAGCCGTTTACTTCCGAATTCATTTTAGAAGAAATCAAATCTTATCTTAAGGATGATTCAATTTCACCGGAAATTGATCATGCCGATTACGATCTAGAGGAAGATATTTGTTTGATCGAAAAATTTTTAAATAATGACCCGTTTCAACTCTCCGATGGACCTTAAACAAAGTGAACTAGGGCAGACTGGCGTAAAGAGATCTTAATTGTAAGAGGTGCTCTACCGAGAGGAGATATGATAGTGGAAATGAAGCTTTCGGGCTCGTGGTGGGGGGGGTGGGCACACTCTAAGAAAAGCTGGAAGCTTGAAGAAAACGACAAGTTACCATGATTATTGCAAAAGTCGGTTTAAAAAATATGGTCAAGAGAAGTGCTCTCTTAAAGGTGCTCAAATCTCATAAAAGGGACATTGCTTGGAAAATCACCGACATCAAGGGTATCGACCCTTGTTTTTGTACACACAAAATTTTGATGGAGGATGATTATAAACCTACGATTCAAAGTCAAAGACGGGTTAACCCAAAAATTCACGAGTATATCACAAGGGTCTTAAACTTCTTGATGCTAGAATATATTTACCGATCAACAAAAGGTGGTTCACGGGGAGGGGGGTTGGTCTGCGCGAAAGCGCGGCAGAGGGTGGATTAGGTCCAGTGGCATTGTTGTTCCAAAGAAAGGTTGGAATACCGGTTGTTAGTTGCTAAGTATTGAGAATGAATTAATTCCGACACGTTTATGTTATCGGGGGAGAGTTTTGTGATATCGAGCTATAGAGAAAATTACAAGACGGGTCTGGAGCCGAAAGATTCATTTAGCCGGGTGCCGGTTTTAATGGAACAATGATAGAAAATTAGCGAAAATGACTTTATTGTTTTTCTATGTTTTTCAGGTGTATTTTCAAATACCAATAGTGATCCACAGTACCAGGAGAAACAGCTACTCATTCACTAGCCCGTATAGAACTTTTCGCGAACCCAGTCGCATGCCATTTGGCTTGTGTAAATGCTCTGGTACTTTCAACGGTGTATGAATTGCCAGGAGATTACCATGAGTATGATCGAAAACACTATTGAAGTTGTTTATGGAATGATTACTCTCAGTTTTATGGGGATAGTTTTTGATTCGTGCCTCCCAATTTAAGAAAAAATGCTAAAACGGAGTGAAGACACAAATTTAATCTTGAATTGGAGAGAATGGCCACTTTATGTGAAGAATTATGTTAGGGCCTAAAAATTTCAAAATCATGAAATTGAGGTCGATCCTGCTAAACATGTCAATGTATCGCTAAGCTCCCTCACCCACTACCGTAAAAACGGTTGTTAGGATATTCTTAGATCATGCAAGGTTTTTACCGCCGAGTTATCCAAGACTTTTCTAAGATTTCTAGACAAAGACCCACCATCTTGACAGGAAACCGTAAAGTGTTTATCTAAGGATTTATTGATTGCTTTACAGACTCTTAAAAAGGAAACTTACAAGGAGCTCCAATCTTATTTTTCCCGGAATGGAACCTACCTTTCGAGCGTCGCATGAGGGTGATGTGGCAAGTGTAGAGTTCGCGGGAATATGTTGGCGGTAGGGTAGTAAGTGAGACAATGAAAAGAGGAAGACACATTCACACTGCCTATACATTAGAGGCAGAGGACGTTCAAGTGGCTCTAGAGGAAGTGCAGAGAGTTGCTTCAGCGATTCATGTGTGGCTCACGGACGAGCACTTTCACCACGGAAATACAAGTGGAAATGCGATAGTACTTTCGAGTATTTGGTATAACAGTGTTATTTGCTATAGATGAGCGAGAAGAGTTTCAGTGGTGTCCGCAGAGATGTCTATGACTGGTCTATCTAGAGAAGCATAGTATGTAGTAGTGCGATAGTGTACAAATTTTTAATTATATCCTCTCGCGCGTGTCGGTAGGATTTGTATTGTGTATCTTTTTTAAGCAAACGAGTCTACTCCATTTTAGATAAAGGAAAAGATATACCAGGCGGGACACCATAGGGGGGGGGGGGTAATAGGGAGTGGGTTGGTGGCCAGGGTTGTGCTGGGACTCGGTGTGAACTCTCTTCTTCCTACATAGAAATATGATATCACCATCCGAATGTACTTCCACACAAACTGGAGAATATTAAGTTACATGACATAGTCGGAGAGTGGTCCCCCTCTCAACGAAGAATGACTCTCGAGGATCATACTACTGCCGTTCAACTCAGACAATGCCCACTAGAGGATACGTGATATATATACATGAAACTCAGAAACATGACTTATAAATGAGAGCATAGTATGATCCTGTTAGTAAGAGCGTGCTAGATGGTAGCAAGTTCTACACTCTTTCTAGTGTGGCGAGACGTGTATCACCTGGAGTAAGTAGTAGCGCGCTACATTCTGAAATTTCACAATCTGGTCGAGGGACTATTATTATCATCAGGAACGGCGGAGAGTTACCACGAGCCCGCCGCGCAAACGAGAGAGGAGGCGAGAAAGGGAGATCATGCTATAGGATGTGTGGTAGAATATAGTACGCGAGGTTATAGTACCTGAGACATGAGAGCAATTCCCTATCTTTTTTCTAGTCTTCACTGATTGTGGTGCATTTCAACGATAATGCATATCGAGGAGGTGTGTGTGCATGGTCCAAAAAGTACTCATTGTAAAATCCTCAAAATGCTAGTGGGCAATGAAGGACGCCACCGTGTGGTCCTAACGATAGGTATTGCTCATGCTATCGCAGTCGTACACGTGGGGAGAGAAGTATTTGTGTGCGTGATACTTTTGTTGCCATAGGTTGCCGCGGGAGTAAGATCGGCGGGTGGTCTTTGCCGCGAGTGGTGAGCTGAGATGAACATGCATGTGGCTATGTGAATGGGGGCGTTGGAGGCGGATCAGGATACACAGCGAGAGTGTGTATCAATAATAGTTTCGCTAACTGGGAGAGATGTTCATGATTGGCGCATCAAAGATCGTTGATCCAGAAGAGGTTGTTTCTTATTTGTGAAACACATTCACTCACACGAATCACTGGTCTTAAAGGTGAGTGTATGATATTCACAAGAAGATATCAGCGCATACTTCTCCTTCTTCACCGAGTGGAATTGATTAGCACTACACACACGCGGTCTGTGTCTAGACGTGTAGAATTAAGTTCTGTATTCGCGAGAGATGAGTGGTGTTAGTGATGTGATAGCAAAGTGCGTCTCATCCCACCAAATGATTAGCGCTAGATGGATAGGCAGGGTAGAGACTGGTGTGAGATAGTGAGAGCATCGTCTCGCTTTTTAGATGTGCCCGATGTGTCTGTACAACCTAGAGCTGATTATAAGGGGGGTGGGGTGATGGGAGGACCCGCGTGAGTTATGTGTGTACACGATTAGTTAGCATAAATTAGTGATATCTAATTAGTGGGGGTCACTCATCTTCTAGCTACCAGCTTGATCAGCCCTCAAACGAGCGTCAAGTGGCAGGTGTCCAAGGGACGAAGGTTTAAAACGTATATCTAGAAGGAACGATTGGAGAAGACACGCGTTTATCGCCCTCAATGTGTCCGATAAAATTGATGACGCTTATGTGGGCATTTCGAACTGCTTTTTAAGACACCGATAGGTTGTTACGCCTTACAAGTTAGTGTATGGAAACTTGCATTAACCTAGTCGAGTAGAGGGCCCCATAAAAGGCATATTGGCTTTGAAACATCTAGGACTTCGACTTAAAACCGGGAGCGTGTGTTGCAAGGCACACAAAAGGGCTTCAACTTAATGAACATAATGAACTGAGCGTTGAACAGCTTACGAGAATTCCCTTTGATTATAAAGATAGGATGAAGAAGACTTTCATTACTCAAAGAAGATCCAAAACTTGCATTTTCAATGTTGGTGATCAAGTTTTACTCTTCAACTCTCGTAGCTTAAGATAATCTGCGTGAAAAGCTTAAAACTCCGTTGGTCGCGGGAGACCATTTCACCATCACCAAATGTTTTACCATAGACGAAACCAAGAGAAGTTAGAGCCCAACCCGGATGTCCAAACTAGTAAGTGGTGTGAAGTATGGACATCGTATGAAACATTACTTCGGAGGGGTCTTAACCACCTAAGTGTAACTAAGTATCTCCACACTCACTCTAAGGAGAATGAAATTCGGGGATTGAGTCAAGCTGATGTGGACTCGGTTGACAAAAACAAAGCTCGGGAGTCGTTGGGAGGCCACCCCCATTCTTGATAGGCCATCATTTTCTTTCTTATAGGTTCTATTGTATGTATAGAGAGGGCGATAGTAACTGCTTCTGAAGGTGGCTTGATTGTGTTGTGTTTATTTGTGTACAGGTGAGTATGATGTGTCAGGGAGTTTGACTCAAATTTTAGTAGAGGAGAGCGACTGCTCGTGTATGATCGTTGTTTTGATGTCCGCCGGTCCGCCTCGAGGGCGGGGGCGATTGAGCGAGACGCTAGCCTCATTTGTCGGGATGGCCATTAAGTTTTGTGGGTAAAGTCCAGCAGAGTCCCTGAAAGAAAAGGAGAAGCGTGCCGTAACATTATCTTTTAGCACACGTGTAAAATAAACGGCGACAAGCAGACGAGGTTTGAGTTAAGTAGGCATTAGCGAGAGCGAGGGCTTGAGCAGTAATGCAGGGGTGTGGCGGGGAGCGCGATTTTAGTAGAGTCTCGTACTGTATTTTGAGTTAAGTTCGTTGCGTGTGCATCGTGAAAGCGAGATGTAAGACAACAATGGGTAAAAGTTATGATAGTAAGGGGGGACGTGTACGTAACTATCGGAGGATATAGTCTTACCTACGCGAGGAGATTGAGGCCCCGAGTGTGTTCTCAGGGGACGTACCTCCGTGGGGTGAGTAGCGCCCACCAAGAATTGACAAAAAATGAGACATTTTCGAGAATTGATTAAAAATAAGCATGAAGGTGTTTTTGTGACACAGAGATTTTGGGCACTTTGCGCCCTTGGTGGAGGGGTGTAGGGGGGCGGGGGGGGGGGGGAGGAGAAGAGATAGAGGCGATGTTAGGTTACGATCGGGATCGGTGAGCGTTTTGATCTCGTAGCTTTTATTCCTAAAACTTTTAGGCTAAGTCGTTGGGTCGCGAGATTCACAAGTGAACGGGAAAAATGATAAGAGTAAATGTTTATGGAGTGGGAGTGCTAAACAAGGATTATGTTGGAAATCTTAAGGAGGCACATGTATGTGTAAATTGAGTGTGGTCTTTTTTCACGCCATAGTGAGTCGTCGGAGAGACCCGTGTGGGGCAATAGATAAAACGAGCTAGCGATTGAGATATGCGTGATGCTTAAAGCAGACTTAAATCAAGCGAAGGTTAGAGATTATTGAAATTGGAGAGTATACGTGCACGAGACGCATTTATAGTCTGTAATGGAACAAGCCTTATAGCTTGCGAATTTTCAAAAAGAAGTGACTGTACCTGCGCGTGAATAGGGGGGAGAGTAGAATAGTATAGGGGAAGGGAAGGAGAGAAAGAAATAAAAATAGGAATATAGTAGGTAATAGAGAAGCTTTGGCTGGATGAAAAGTGTTTTAGCTACCGTCGAGAGTGCCTAGCGGTCACCCGCCGAGTGTGGTGTGTATGAGTGCTTCTAGCAGAGGGTGAGCGAGCCCATAGTAAGAAAAGCGAGCAAGGGGTAGCGCGAGGACACTAGCGACGAGCAGGACGTGTATTTGTCTGCAGTCATTGCTCGGGTATGGTGCTCACACCTTGATGATGCAGGGGGCTCATCTGCAGCGAGACTAAGAGATAGCGTGAGGTATATATCTTATCTAATGACATAGGCGGATGTTGTTACTATCGTTAAGTTTAAAGAGATGTCGAGATTAAAGATAGATTTCTTACGAGTATATGTATAACGTCTATATCCTCATACAGATCTCACGTGGTCCTCCTAACGTGTACTTCTCTTTAGATAGGCGTGTACATACAACTCAAAGCTCTACAGTCATTCCCTAAATAGAAGGCACAGACTATAGATATAGACACACACACACTTCTCATTACATCGAGCTTGGAATTATGAATGGCGCTACCTAGATACACACTATCGAGACACAGCACACAGTCTCAAACGGCCGTGCGCAGATTCGCGAGAGCGCACACAGTGTCCCATCACCGAACGGTGATCTGCGCGAGCTAGTAGCCAAACAAGGAGTAGCTGCTCAAGGATTGGCACTAGCAGCCTTACAAAACCAGATTAGCTATCGT
Organism: Tanacetum coccineum; assembly: GCA_026074375.1. Classification (NCBI taxonomy): domain Eukaryota; kingdom Viridiplantae; phylum Streptophyta; class Magnoliopsida; order Asterales; family Asteraceae; genus Tanacetum; species Tanacetum coccineum. The sequence goes on from BQNB010045352.1 coordinate 29,990, forward strand.
GGGGTGGAAGTCTGTGTGCTGTGCGCTATTCAGGGTGCGAGGTGAAGACACGTATTTGGAAGGAGCCAGCTTTCACCGTAAGGGTACTCTTGAGGCGTAGAGAGGGAGTGCGATATGTAGGAGTGCCAATGGGTTCAAGGATCAATTATCTAGGTATAGGATAGTGTATGGCCCCGAGTACCTTGAGCGCAGTGGGTGCATGAGGGATATAGTCCGCGCATTCAGTCAGTCTTAATCAGACGTCACAATTCCCAACTAAGTAATAGTCAGAGAGTGTTGCATTGAGAAGAGTCGAGCGAGATATGTCTGATGGGGGATTATGCGATAGATGGCCGAGAAGCAATGGATTATTCAAGTATGTCGCGGCGAGGGTGAGGGGGGGGCGGGGGGTTGGCTGAAGAAGGTTCGGTTCAAGGTCCTATCAAATTTACCATACAAAGAAACATGTAGTGTCTTGCTCAAGAGGAGTAATGATTCATAGATGACGTTTTTGGAACACTACTCGTGAAAAGACTGTTTTGCCATAGCAAACTAAGAGCTTCCAAACATATGAAGAGAGTACCATTCCAGACCGAGTTGGCTGAGGTCGCATCAATGTCATCAAAATTTCTCCAACCAATCAGAGCTTCCTTGCTGGGATAAAGTTTAGGGCCATGCCGGTTGATCAATTAAAGTGGATTAGAGAATGCAGAGCTAAGAAGGGAATCATGAATTGGCCATTTGAGTGTGAATAGCGAGATCTACGGTTGATTTGTGTGCTGAGATAGTGATTCCTTGCACTAACTTTTTTTAAAAATTATTTGTTAAGTATAAGTGAGAAGGGATGGCTGCAGAGGTTAACGTAACTATCTGCGCAAGCTGTATGAGAAGTTGTGGCGAGGTATGCGGAGTATGTAACTAGATGACTTAAACGTTAAGATGTACGGTGTCAATTGCTCAGCATGATTAGTGCATATTATGGATGTCTAGGCGGAGATTTGTGTAGAGGATAGAGAGCGTTGAGAGTTTAGTGTTATGGATAGAAGTGATGATAGGAGGTTCAGTGTATGAGTGAAGATATAGAAAGTGTTTCTGTCATTCTAGTGTGGTATTGACGCAGAAGCTGTCTACCCGCGACGACTAGCAGCCACCGATTATGGTAGAGGGGGGGGGATCCGAGAGCTTAAAGATAGTGATGCGTAGCTGATGGGCCGACACGGGCAGGGGGCCATGGGCAGGCGCAAAGGATGTCGTGGGGCGGGATTTCTTGATTTTTATTCTGTTCACACTTTAAGCTGTATACCCATCTAACACTGGAATAGCTGGAATGTATCATAAAGCCTTTAGGGATAAAAAACCGTCCTAGGCCGTATAGATTCCAAGAACCTTCAAGCCAAGGCTACACCCCATGGACCAAGGTTAAGACACAACTTCACAACTTAATACGGTTCAGGAGAATCCAGAGAATCTACTTCCTCAAATGATTGCGACATCGTACAGAACAAAAGGAAAATCATCAAGAAAAACTCTTAAACTCAAAAATCAAGATCAAATACTGATCCGATCCAAACATCACTCCACCGTGGGAATTGAAGATTCAAGCAAGCGACAGCCTCAACCTACATGACGATGACACGTGCTGTGTATTAGAGGCGAGCCCAAGCTGTGAGAATGACAGAGAATACTAATGGCCATGAGAATCAGTCTCGCCGAAATGACGAAACATTCAAAAGACACTCAGCCAATAAAGCTGGGCAAAACAACGGCGCTCTCTTTCCCCGCACAAGTTTAATCATTTAGGTCCTAGAGGAGTGCAACCGCTCGCGCGGTAGATGCCTCATAATCGAGAGCCCCAGGATGGGATAGTGAAGTTGCGAGGACCAACAGACTGTTAGATCAACTTCGAAAGCCACGCAGAGGGGAAGATGTCGCACTTCATATAGCGATAGCTGTTTATATATGCCTATGAGATTGGACAGCAACTGTAGTGCTTTAAAAACCGGACCATACAATATCACACTAAAGCCAGCTCTTTATATGATACCGTTGGGACGCGACGAGACCTCTTTGGGATTAGGAAGCTGGAAGTTAAAAGATTAATCCCAAAGATGATGTGAGATTGTGAATTAATTATATTAACATTGTTATTAGAGTCTTAATCGCTTATTAATAGCTTATGAAGACCCCAATCTATTATCTGAAGCTTATATATATTATGAACCCATTAGACAAAGAGATTGTTGGATTTAACATTATTTTTATTTGTGTTTTGATGATGGATGTTCATTCACTCATTTATACTGAGTCAACTGATGAGTATCATTGTCAAAGCTCTTTGTTTGACATGCGAGTTCGTATATGCGAAGGGATTGTCTTTGGGACATGTTGGTGCCGTACGCACTATCACTGATACTAGGAAACAGGATCTACTATGGCCGATCTCGCATCATCATTAATTGGACACGTCTCGCCCGCTGTACACGAGGGAATCTACATCATACACACCTTCAGTGAGGTGATATATCTAGTCTTTAGCAAACACTTTTCGTTATTTTTCATTTACTTCTCGAGTGCACAATTCTCTGCTAAGTGCCGATGAGTTGCTCACATGCTACTATTTCATAACATAGAGAGCAAGCTCGACACTAAACTCAAGTATGATAGTGTCTCGTTCTAGTACAACCGCGCAGATAATGTGGTCTAAGGTATCTCAGAATGATCTGGGGTATATAAAGGACACAAAGAGAAGACAAACACTTATTTATCTCTACGTTAGAATCACTGTGATTTCTGTAAATATTTATATAGTGTCAGAAATACATGAGGCTACATATATTCTAATCACTTCATACTTGCGATAAAGCTAGATGGCAGTACTATGTTAATATGATACAACATCAATTTCTCTCACTGTCGAAAACATACAGTCGTTAATTTATAATCTTATAGAGTGATCATTCATGTTCTGAGATCAATCAAGTTTTCAAATATAATGTCATACATACAATTGTAGGGTAGAAGTATTTGTCTTCTTTCACGGACATCAGACTGATTTAGCGTAAATACACAGCTTATCTCTGTGGTAAGTTCATACAGATCATCACTATTCCTCGTTGACGCCTTTTTTTTTGGAGACAGCGATAACACATTTATATGAGAATAATATAGATGGGAGAATTATGGACAGCTATTTATTTACGAGCAAAAAGTTAATGATAAAAGAAAATAATATAACACTAGTTGTACTGTCATATATCTCTTCTTCCTACAATACGACATGACGAACATGTATACAGCCTAACACATAGAATATATAATTATAACTAGTTATATTAATCATTAACCTTAAGTGATCAAAATCTTTTCCACAAGAATACTTCAACCAAAATCGATGAGAAATCTCTTCAGACACACTTAATCCGCGGGACTCTATTAATCCAAGGAAGCTAAGGTAACTCTACATGCACTGTATATGCTGATTAGAACTAATCAGGATCATATTCCTCTCACACTAGATCAAAGAACTCTATTATAGCGTCTAGTAGTTTATGACAAATAGAAAGTATCATTTATCACAACACATGTGTAATATATGAAGTTCAAATTTAATGGTACACTAATCCTTACGAGGCTAGCATCCACAACTCATAGATAAAGTACCTAGTCAGCACAGAAGCTCCAGCCGTGTTGTGGGGAAAAACCCGACAAATCAAGTGGTGGCGACACTCAAAGAAAGCATTCGGAGTAATCGCTCCATGACGACATGAGAGGGGGAGTGCGCTTAGTTGGGACTAGCTTGGTTGAAAAGTTATATAGGTATTGTAGACGCGAGACACTGTGACAGATTTGAATTTCAAAAATGCGAGTCATTCTTTCATTCTGTATAACAGCATCTCCATGACTTAAGCATCGTATTCTCTTCATGTACACTATGTATATCGATGTTTATCTCCTTCGCACTAAGGATATACCTATATCTTCTATACGATCACTATGTAATACATACACACATTGATAGAGCGGCGGTGGCGTATCTATGCTTGGTTGAACTCTTTAGGATCTGTTCACAATTTTATCATGATACACACTAGCTCCATTGTGAAGGATGTTTGAGGAATAATCAGAGTTGAGTTGTTATTTGGATGCTTCGTACTATCAGGTTTTCTACAGAATCAACTCTCTTTGCTGCATAAAGTGTCTAGAGACAAGTGATTTTGTGGAAGGAGAAGCATATACTAGTGAGGTGCTTGTAGTTCGATCAATATATGGAATTCTACAATCTGTGTGATCTAGATGAGTAGAGGTGTCTCTCGCGTACAGCACACGCTCTTACTAAACAGATATTAAGATCAATAACTGAGAGCAGGGAAATTGTGGGTTGAGAGCATTATCAGTTTAGCCAGACAGCAATGACTTCAATCTTATTTAAGACACATCATCTTGCCTTCTATTCATGGATGTCTTCTAGCATGAGAGACTGAGACTTATGATTAAGTGGGACAACCATTATTACCGCATACATTTTTTTAGTGTATAGATCTCATAGTGAGTATGGTATCACGAATCACATTGCATGACTCTGTACGTCAGGACGAAACTTCAGATGATATCGAAGGTACATCTTCGACTGACATTCTGGTGAGTCTGTATAAGCTCTCTAATATCATAAAGTCTGCTTAGATCCTATCATTTGAACAAGAAGAGCTGGGAGTGACATGATTGCGTATCTTAAATCAAACCTTGGACATATCACTATATGATAAATATTATACATATAGGTCTAATGTATGTATCACTTGCTAGAACGTACATCGTTGTTTCGTGGGTTTGTGTAATTCCAACTATATGTAATAAAAACCAAATAGTTAGCGCTATGTTGCAAATTATCCTCTGGACGTTATAGCTATTATTTGCTCTTGGTTATTAACATATATGCCTAGATATTAGCTACAAATCAGAGATTTCATACACACGAGATTTGAGACATCAATGCGCCAAGTAGTGTTCATCAGGTGAGTATTTCGTATTACTATGCGTGTCTAGAGGATCACACATCACAGCTCTTCTAGGTAGAGATTACATCTCGAGAGGGCGGCAGGCAGAGGATTATTGAGCATCCTAGAGTTGTTTCGTCACTGGAGTATTGTACTAGCTTAGATGTGTAAAAAGGGAATATCTCATTCGTTACACGTTGGATCTAACAAACACTTTTTATTGAAGAGTGTCTTTACTACCTAAAGGCTTATTTGCCTCACTAGAGAGATCTTCAATCTGAACTTTTAATTGAAAGATATAAAATTTTGAAATCTGCTGCCGAAAAGTTGAAGTTGGTATGGTTTTACTTCTCTTTCATCATTGTTTTTAATAGTGTTCTTGTTATTTTTATTAGAAGTTTTTCTTTAAACACTTGGGTATTAAAGAGAAGGTTAATAAGAATGAAGAGGATAAAGAAGGGTTTTAATTCTTAAATCATTTTTTTATGGAAACCCTAATTTCTAAAAACCTCAAAAGTTAATGAATACGAAGTATAATCACAGTAAAGGTGATATGAATGTGGAAGCTAAGAGTTCGAGTTTAGGTTCTTATGGAAAGTTTTATTATAAGTAGTTTTATCATGTTAATACTGATTGAGAAAGATAGTACTGCATCCTACATGGTTACTAACTGCTCTACAACAGTTAATACTCTGCTCGAACAAAGTTATGCTGCTTCATAGAACTTAGTACTGCTATGGATGGTTATGATGCTCTTATCTTGGTTAATACTGCTCTATGTTTTTAATTATTATTCTACTTCATTAGTGCTGCTTCGACAAAAGTAATACAGCTAGTTAGTAGTTTAATACTAGCTAGTGTATTTTTTAATTACTACTGCTCAATACCATTTAGTGTTTTCACTTCATTGTTACTACTAGCATGGTATCGATTACTACAGTTTAGGTCATTTTTAAGTACTGCCTTCTTCAATGATGGTACTATATGGTATTCGTTACTACTGTTGGTTAGTTATTCGTACAGATTCTTATGGTTGATTATATTACTTTTGATCGTGAGATGGTTAACATATTGGTTTCAGGGGAAGCATATGATAAAGTGTTTAATCATTTGGATATGTTACATGCACCACTTGAGGGGAAGGTTTTGATTCTTACTACTGCTAAGTCATTATTACTACTTCTAGTTTAAGTTTCTACTGCTTGAATTCATTTATCTTATTATGCGTCATGGAGGGTAATTTAAGACATTGGAAAGCTTGGATTAGAAGTTTAATATATGGTTTTAGGAGTCATAAAGATCAAAGTTGCATAGTATTCACACGAGTCCCTAATGGATACTGACAAAAAGAGAAAGATGTTACAAAGATGATTTACAACTTATTGAGTGTGGTGGCATGTTCAAAGGAAATCTTAAGATAAGGGGAAGATTGAAGATGGTTTCATTCAGATTTGAAGATGATGATTGATGAAGATTAAGCTACAATGGATCATCTTGGAATCAGTTTACTGTTTGTTTTGTCATCATCAAATAGGGGAAGATTGTTGGGAATTATTGATTTGATGATACAAAAGAACTTGCTTAAAAGGATAAAGAATGAAACAAAAAGATCAAAGTTGACAATATGGAATTCACAAAAAAGATGGAGGATCTAAAAAAGTTTGCTTAAAGATAAAGATCAAAGATTAGGAAAAGATTTAGTTTCCTAATACAATTAAGATTCCTTTGTAAGTCTTATGGACTCTCTATATAAAGAGATCCCTAGACATTGTTTTAGTGTGTGATTATGTGTGCACAAGTAAAGATGTAGACGTCTAGATTGGTTTAGCCTCAAGATCAAAGTGTCTTTAATCCACTTACAAAGCACATACTACATCAGATGTTCAATGATGTGAAGCTCCAAGTTGATTATGAGTGTAAAATGGCATTTGAGCTTCTTAGATTGGTCAAGAGACAGCTTAAGGAAGGCTATGTACCTTAATAAAGTGTTTAGAAGCATCCTCCTAGTAATTAATGAAGCTCTTAATGAAGAAACTTGATGATTTTGAAGTTAAATATCAAGTTTAGGGGAGGATTATTGGGATTAAAAGTCTTCTTAAAGTTACTGCTATTAAGGAGTGTTGATCTTAATAAAAAATATGCTAAGTAGTTAGTACTGCTAGTTACACACTACTAAGTGTAAAGTTACTACTGCTATGTATATTACTACTGCTAGTTTACTTACTGCTAATAAAGTAAGTTAACTGCAGGTGAAGATTGAAGAACACATTTTAAGTAGTTAATGCTGCTTCGTACACAGTTAGTGTTTACTGAACAAAAGTTACTACTGTTGGTGTTTGAATGTTTTTATAATGATGCTGGGTATAAAAGTTACAACTGCTGAAGATCATGATAACTTAGAAAAATATTGTAATCCTAATTAGGACTCCTTGTTGTATAAAAAGGAGGTCCTAGGGTTATATAATTCTATTTATTAAAGTACAAATCGAGTCATTCATAAGAATTAGTCATAGCTTCAAGTATTGAACCTAATAACTATTAGAGTATTCCGAAATAATAAAATTGAAGCTTTTTGTTTGTTAATATGTGTGTTCATAGAATTACGTTTCAATTGAAGATATCTTCTTATATTAAATAATTTCAAAGTGTTGCCTATAAATAGCAACCTTAAGCCTTCATTTTTAACAACTCTTGACAAATATTTTTCACATACATCTTTTATCTTTTATATTCTTTAATCATTATACTTGTTACATAATCCATTACAAGTGATCAACTCATTCCACTCTTTAGTGAAGAACACTTACGAAGACGTCAAGCTTCAAGCGTTAATAGTTTAGTTGTGTCATCACGATTGTGATAATCATTCATCTTGTTGTGTTGTGTGTAGTGTATATCATATGTGTATGATAGGTTAGTATTTAGGCTATAAAATACATAGTGTGTTAGATTGGTTCTATCTCGAAGTAGAACTCGGTATTTAGCTTAGTACCAGAAAAAGTGTAAGCGATGTGTACGGTTTTCTCCGCCTAAAGGGAGCTTGTTGACATAGTGAAGATAACTCTCAAGTTGGGTACTTGGGGAGTGGAGTAGGGAGAAGAGGAGATTCGTATCCAAACCACTATAAATCATTGTGTCATCGATTTGATCTTTCTTATCTTTACTTGTTCATACTTCGTAGATTACTTATTTACTTATTGCTTCGCTATCATATATACTTGTGTATATTTCTTGAGTTTACATAAGTCGACAATCTAAGTTTTATTTTAAAATGGTAAAAACTATTCAACCCCCCTTCTGGTTCCCACATTTACAACACATATTCTTGCTCATATATTCAACTTGGAGAATCATACCGAGCAAATATCAGGGGAGTTTCTCATTCTAAATCTTTTATTTCCCGTTTTTAATGTTATTTTTATACAACGAGGAGGTTGTATAATATAAGTGGGGGGATGGGAATTAGAACGCTACTTGTCCTAGTTTACACATTAATATGGTTAAATTATGCTTAAATTAAAAAAAATTACAAGCATACTTTTGTGAAATTACTGGTTACATAACCTGCACACATAACCCTTGTTAGCTATTGTGAGGATTCCGCCTTATCCGTTACCAAATGTTTACCCAAATCCCACAAAAATATGAGTGTGTCGGTGATCTTGTTGTCACACCCCGCCTAGGCGGAAACACGAGGTGTAACATCACGGATATCATCACAACACAATGGTGTCAACAATAGAGAGAACTAAATGAAAAAGATAAACAAATTAGACACAATGTGTCATGACAAAATCTAACACAAGATAAAGGAGTCTTGCATTATGAAAGCAAAGTCATACCACAAGGAAACATGATCCAAAAGTCTAAACACCAATAAACAATCAAATAGTAAACAATTCAAATGCCAAAACAAAAAAAACTCTAGGAGATAGACTCCGCATGCAATGCCTACGGTCTCACTAGCCACTCCTCCTAACATCCTTATCCTCAAGAAGATTACCTAAAAATGATGCTTAAAAACATCAACACAAAGGTTGGTGAGAGTCATAGGTTTACGACACACAAATCAAACTTTAAAATAAATTACTGTGATTAATAAAACATGGCAGGACAATTACTGTACTATCATACAAGCTAGCATGCAAATGTAACTATAACGAGCTTGGGAACGGAACGTGTCCCTCAATCCAACAAGTATCAACACTTGGGTAGGAACGTTACCCTCGATCCGTTAAAACCATCACTTCACATGGGTAGGAATGTCACCCCCGATCCAACATCACAACAAATGGGTAGGAATGTTACCCCCGATCCAATACACATAAGGGCAATTAGCACGTAACATACCATAGCCCGAGTATAGGTCCATTACACTTTTAAGAAAGACACATAATCACAGTAATTAGAATATTTCAAATCCATTTGCATCATTTCCATCCAAATTTAAAAGCAATGTAAAAAGAGGGACTATGAAATTCACCTCATACACAAGCAACTTCTAAATATCTTACACAAGCTACACAATACAAACACAAACGTGTTACACGCGACCAAGCTAAAAGCTTAAGTCCATGTAACACTCATATGATGGATGTCTAGGGGTTTGATTAACCATCATGGTCACCCTAACAACATGCCCAACCTTAACTATTCATTAACCCATAACACTAGCCAACTACAATTATATTCAAAAATGCAGAAATTTAGTATACTTTACAACTTAAAACCCCTAACTATTGCTGACCTTAATAAATTATACCAAAAATCACCTAGGTTCATTTATGAGTTTAATAACCACCTTGTGAATCCCAAGCTCCCATTACATGTGAAACTACCCCAAATAAAATCTAACTTCAAAACTGTCTCAATTTGGACCTCCTTGCACACTAAAAAGTATGGCCCTAATTATCATACTTAGACAAACAATTGGAAGCTATCCTTTTGGGGTTTCTTTATATACATATTGAAATTAACCACTGTTGATTGGATAACCTTAATTCGAATTTTAAGTAGGGGTATCCCGAAATCAGACCCAAATCTGCCCCGAAATCACAGTTTTGACAACGAATCTTGTAAAAATTATTGGGGGGGGGGGGGGGGGGGGGGGTGACTGTCCACCACTGACTTTAATTCATGAAACCAACGGAGTTAGAAATTAGACACGTGTGGTTAATTTTATGCTCAAAAAATCAATAAAAGCTATCCGTATGACCGAGTTATGACTCCCGTAAGGTGACCTAAAATTCTGATCATATTCCAGTTATGAATTTTACATGATAAACCCTAACCATTCACATTTAAACCCTAATTAAACCCTAAAAATGATTTTTAATGTTTAAAACCCATTAATTACATCATTAATTACTAATTTTTAAAACCTTTATGATCCACCAATGATTATGTTACATGAATACAATAATCTAACTATGATGAATACACTTACCTTGAATGCTAGCACCTAAACAACAAGTTCTTGCAGTTTCTTGGATCAATCATGAAAATCGACTTCCTTAGGGTTTTGGGGCTGCATATGAACGACCAAAAGAGGGGAAGGATAAAGGAATGGGCCAAAATTGTGCTTAGGGTTTACTACTTATCCTAAACAAATCCTAGCCTAGCCCAAATTGTAATTTGATAAAAAAAATATTTTTTTTCTTTTCTTAACCAAAACCGGACGCACCCCCCCCCCCCCATATACATATATTTTTACTATTTTTTTAATTATTAATTATACTTATATCTACATTACCTTAATTTCTTACAAAAACCTAAGCTAATTTGGGTAAACCTTTTTACATAAACGCCACCTACTAGACTTTCTAAAAATACTTTTCATTTCACATTTCACTTTCTATTTATGGAAAGTTTACTGCAAACTTCCATATTTCACTCACATGCTTCCTTTCCAATAACTTACACTCCTTATAAACGCTTAACTCTTAAAAACCAAGAATTGACGTAGCAATGCATGCAACACGTCTTTCATTTCCATTATCACAACACGTGAACAAATGGAATACTTAACACCAAACTCATATGCACACAAAATAAGATAATCATTTACCTCTAAAATGACATCATGCACATATGTAAACCATTTCAACATACATATAGAACACATAACACGCAAGAAACATACAAAATGGACAATTAGCCATTTCTAAAGGTATAAATTAACCTGCTTAAATCACGGTTGTCATAGTGTCCCCTCCTTATGGAAATCTCGTCTTGAGATTTAACTAGTTAGTTCAACAGCACGATCAACAAATAACTGAGGATACTTAGACCTCATATAGTCTTCGCGTTCCCAATTGAACTCGGGACCACGCTTTGAATTCCAACGAACTTTCACAGTGGTATTCTACTACGTTTCAAACTCTTTACCTCATGATCCATTATTTCTACAGGTTCCTCAACAAAACAAAAAGTCTTGTCGATTTTGATTTCATTCAATGGTACACGCAGATTAGCATCCGCCAAATACTTCTTCAAATTTGACACGTGGAATATGTCATGCACACTACTCAATTCCTCGGGCAACCTTAACCGATAAGCTACAGGGCTGATCCTTTCAAGGATTTCGAATGGTCTTACATACCTCGGTGCTAACTTGCCTCTCTTTCCAAAATGAATCACGCCTTTCCAAGGTGACCTTTAATAACACACGATCTCCTACCTCGAACTCCAACTGCTTACGTCTATTATCCGCATAGCTCTTTTGACGACCACTTGCCACTTGGAGCTTTTCCTTTATAACCACTACTTTATTAGTCGTTTCCTGTACCAATTCGGGTCTAATCAAACTACTCCCTCTAATCTATGCCCATAGAAAAGGCGATCTACATTTCCTACCATATAAAGCTTCAAATGGAGCACACCGAATGCTCAATTGATAACTACCACCAAAATCGACAACACATGCCGTCATTATATCCTCCAAAGTCTGAATCATACGTTCAGTTTGTCCATCCGCTTGAGGATGTTAAGAAGTACTCAAATCCAATCGCGTCTCTAACACTTTCTGCAGCGTCTGCCAAAACCACGAGGTAAATCATCCATCTCAATATGAGTTGATCATCACCAGAATTCCATTCCTTGCTATTATCTCATCAATATAAATCCTTGCCAACTTCACATCTTGAAATCTTCTTGTATAGCTAGAAAATGAGCTAACTTGGTCAGTTTATTGACCATCACCCAAATCACATCATACTCGATAAAATACATGGCGATTCTATCTCATTTTCACTCATGTATCTTAGGCTATTGAAGCAAGCCAAAAGTATTTGACATTACAGCCTTCACCTCTTAAACAAATCCGACATTTGTTAACATAGGTAGCTATATCCTTTTCTACACGTGGCTACCAATACATGTCTCCAATTTTATAGTACGTCTTATCCGCTCCCAGATGTACCAAGTATCTTGATGCATGGGCCTCATCCATTACACTTCCTACTAATAGAACCTAAATTCGATCCATAAAGTACAAACTCTCGTCTCCTTTTCTTTCCATCTGTTGGTCTAAACCAGGTAGCCTTTCTGCGAGTACGTTCTCTCGCTTGAACGCCTCACTTTGGGCTGCCAATATCATCTCTTTCACTCCAGCCTGAATGGTCATAGCCATTGCTCGAACACGTCTAGGTTTTACCCGTTCCTTCCTACTTAACGCGTCAGCCACCACATTCGCCTTACCAGGATGGTAGCGAATCTCACACTCATAATCACTAAACAACTCGATCCACCTCCTTTGGTGCATCTTGTGGTCCGTGTAGATAACACTCTTCGTGCCACACAAGTAATGCCTCCAAGTCTTAAGAGCAAACACGACAGCTCCCAACTCTAGGTCGTGTGTTGTGTAATTCTTCTCGTGAATCTTTAGTTGTCTCGATGCATAGACGATTACCTTGCCTCTTTGCATGAGCACACAACCTAGTCCTTGATTCGATGCATCACAATAAACTACAAAATCTTCAATTTCGTCCGGTAACGACAAGATAGGAGCATCACACATATTATTTCTTCAAGGTCTGAAATGCTTCTTCCTCTTTTCCGCCCCACTCATACTTTTTATTCCTCTCAGTTAGGGAAGTAAGGGGGTTCAACAATCTAAAAAAAATTCACGATAAACGTCGATAATAACCTGACAATCCTAAGAATAATCATCCAATTCCTCACTGCCTCACTCTTACTCGGGTCCACGTAAATACGTTATGGTTGACCACGTGACCAAGAAAATGCACTTCTTTCAACCAAAACTCACACTTAGAAAACTTAGCATACAACTTTTCCTTCCTCGGTGACTCCAACACTAACTTCAAATGAACTTTATGTTCCTCCTTCGACTTTGAGTAGGCCAGAATGTTGTCAATGAATACGATGACAAACCTACCTAAGTACGGTTTGCAAACCCGGTTCATTAAGTCCATGAAAACCGCTGGTGCATTAGTTAACCCAAAAGGCATAACCGTAGACTCAAAATGTTTGTATCTCGTTCAAAATGCGGTCTTTGGAATGGCATCCTCATGCACTCGTAGCTGATGATAACCTGATCGAAAATCTATCTTTAAGAAAGGACACGCTCCTCGTAACTGATCAAACAAGTCATCGATCCTAGGGAGTGGATAACGGTTTTTAACAGTTAATTTGTTCAGCTCCCTATAGTCGATACACATGCGAAAAGAACCATCCTTCTTCTTAACAAATAACACCGGTACTCCCCACGAAAAATGACTAGGTCATATGAAACCCTTGTCTTCCAACTCTTAAAGTTGTTTAGACAATTCTTGCATTTCCAAGGGTGCCAAACGATATGGAGACTTCGCGACTGGCGTCGCTCCAGGAACTAAGTCTATACCGAACTCAACTTGTCGTTGCGGTGGTCATCGACAAATCTTTCGGAAACACATCAATAAAATCGCACCCTACGGGTATATCACTTATCCTAGGTTCATCTACCTTAGCGTTCATTAGGGCTTTGGCGGCTCCCAAAGTACGTTCCCCATGAACTAGAAGTATCTCATCACCTTCCAACGGTATCCTAACCACCTTCTCATGACATACTATCACAAACTTCCTCTTGGACAACCAATCGAATAGGATAACAAATGAATATCGAATCAAAGGCTAGAATGCATATAGGAGATTCCACATATGCAAATAGACGTGGATCAAATAACATAAGAATCCTTTGACAGAAAGGATATGTATATGTACCGAGTAAACACGCGAACGAAAAAAAATCAACAGGCGTACCACGACAAAAGAACACATAAAAAAGTCAATACGAAAGACAGAAATTCTTATACCAATTATCGACTTTACTCGAAAGACCAAATTAAGTAATGTTTTTAAAAAAATCAAT